>CAOJBI012592544.1:0-17497 GCA_948277035.1 Euphorbia corollata
ATTTTATCTCGAAACTCTTGTGTGATTTGGCATCAAACCTTCTAGATTTGTTTGAAGAGTTGTTTTTTGGTGCTTTTCAGGCCTTAAACCGCAAGGAAGATGCAATAGCAAGATGTACATAAAAATGAATTTATTTCATGAGGAAAAATAACTAGTCGGACAATTTTTACTTGCATATTGACTCTGGATTTTTTTGGCAGCTGGAACTGTGATAGAAGAGAAGAATTGGCCTCCGTTTTTACTTCATTGCTATCATCTACTTCATTGCAGGGGTTCCTGGAGCCTATTTTTCATGGTATCAATGAGGTATTACCTTGGCCATTACTTCAGTTATTTAAATTAAATTAGGCTTGATATGTGGATTTATTTCACTTGTGATTAGACAATGTTTCTTGGACTGCTAGAGTAGAGATAGCAGAACAGGAATTCCAGTAGAGTAGGCCCGATCTTCATTGTGTATTGTCATATAAGAGAATGCAGAATTGCATGTTTTTGCTGAAACAGTCTTGGCGTGCTGCAGCGTAAATAATATTCTGAAGCTTCAGCAATACACGTCTTCTAGCCTTGTTTTTATGAATTTTTTTAGCATATTCTATTCATATGACAATATAAGAAAGAGGGTATTCTAAAGACATCTGCGGACAGGCAGCGCTTTGAAATATGGGTGGTTTTTCATGACATACAGTGTAAGCTCATTCACATTCTTATCATATATCTTCCAGTTGGAAGGTTTCTGCAAATTTTCCTTATAATCCATTTTGCAGGTCCATATTGGGTTGTGTCATTATTTTAGGGTTATCGAGGTTTGTGATTCTGAAGTTGGATTTTGTTTGAGTAACTTAAGTTGTACGTGTTTGGTTGATCCATTAAGCAGCAACTTTAAATGTAGTTGGGAGGCAGTGGGAAAGGTGCAGAGATGAGACGGGAAGGCATGAATATGATGCCTCATGCACTGTAACAACATTTGTATCAGACATAACATTCTTTAAGCTGTTTCCATCCATGCATTGCATGGGCTTGCTTTACCACATTTACTCATGTGCTTAGCTTACATAAATTACAGATGTTGAGAATAGCTTCATTATTCTTTCTCATCATTGGTCATACAATCCATTCACTAATCCACACTCAACTATACTGCATACTCTATATCTACAAATCTTTCATGGAATCAGTAAAGTTTTATTTATAATTATTTTTTACATTTTTATTTATTCAAATGAGATTGAAAGACCATGGATTGATTATTGATACATCCGAGATCAGATCTCTTGTCCCCGATCCTCTATCACCTTCTCCGTCCCCCATTTTAAATTTGTCAAGTGTCTCATTAATGAATAAACACGAGAGAGAAACTAAAAACTGAATAATTAAAATAAAAGGTGACACATGGCAGTTTTTAAACGCGGCTATTTCCGGACAAGTGATTTGATTCTGATCCATCCCGACCTATTCTTTTGTGGATTTACATAACATCTGATTATGATTTGTATAATTGAAGCCAATTGAAAAGAAAACTAGACATTGATATTCTATAATATATACTCCTTTGTTATGTTATGAAGATAAGAATTCTGTTAACACTCTATTAGCTTTTCTGTTGATTGAATCTTTAGAACCTGCTGTAACTGGCTGTACAAATCGGAGGTTGGTTACTGATTTGGTTATGCTTGTTTATGAATGAGTTGTTAGTCTCCTTCTCTCCCAAAGTTCTCTCTATTTTTCCTCCTTTACCTGTTTTATGTGTTTCTTCTTATTTCCGGTTACGATTCCAGTGAGCACTTTTCCCTACATCAGTAGAGTCGCCAAGTTGGGAACAGAACTCGTATCTTGAACCACCCTGCCTCCATTTCAAGATACTTAATTAAAACAAATAACATTGTAACTAAAATCAATACTAAACTCTTTTTAGTTTTCAATAATATATATGGCTAGGATGATCATAATAAAATACAACTTTATAGTTACAAGTAAGATTACACGAGATAACAATCACATCAGAAAAAAAAAAATCCAGAAATCGTGGCTCGTAATCACATAACGTGAAACACTATTGACAAAAACATTTCCTTCAAAATACATCAACTTATATATATGGTCACACTGGGAGCTTATATTGTTTACATCAAAATTGATACAACATGTGTATCCAATTAAAGGTATTTATGCAAAATTTCATCTTCTTTGTAAAATTGCCTATTTGATATCTACAAAATAATGTATGAAACTTCGCATAGTTTTGTTAGTTGCTGCAGATTTAAATATAGTGAATCACATGTGCCTCAGGCCAATGAGCTTAGATTAGATAAATTTCCACCGCTCTGCAAAAAAAAAAAAAAAAAACGTCACGTCAATTTTAAATGATAAGTGATGTCATACCAAAATAATAATAGTTCTAGCGTGAAGTAATTTTTGCAACAAAAAGCGAGAACCAATAACAAACCCGAACTACCATAAGACGGCCACAAAAATAAGCTAAATTTGAATGTGAACGTGGACAAATTCAGTAAAAATCACTCAGATGAGATGACGACAATGCAACATTAGTACTAACATGTCATCATTATACTAGTTTCAAGCCAATGCAGTTTAGAACTAGGGTAAAACTGAAGTTCAAAACCATGGAATTCGGTTATTGATATGTCATCATATATTAAGGTGTCATGTATGCTAAAAAATTTGGTAGCATAACCTCTCAAAATGAAGATGCTTAAAATGCTCAAGTATTTTAGAGAAAAGGAAGAAATGAAAACTTACAAATGGAAGAGAAACTTGGGTAAGACGAGGAGTAATGGAAGGAATGGACATTTTATGAAGTTTAAGATGGCCAGAATCTGAAGCAAGCGAGCTCAATCTATTGAGTTCAGGCATTATAACTGTAGCAAGATCGGGCCTATCTTTCCGCCTCAACTCCGCACATTTAAGTGCCAATTTGGCCAATGATTTGGCCTCTTCAACAGGCCAATGCGGCACATCAGGGTCCAAAATCTGTTCAAACGTACCCTCCTCAAGTGCCAACTCAACATGGTGAGTCAACGCCATGGCTGGTTTTGCTGTTAAAATCTGTAACAGCATAATCCCAAGTGAATAAATGTCGGATTTGATCCCTAACATCCCTGTCTGCTGGTATTCAGGATCTATGTAACAGAATGTTCCAGCTGTTGCCGTTAATCTGTACCGCGTCACTTTGTCTGCAACTGACGGTGGGACCAGTCTTGCCAATCCAACATCACTGATTTTGCTGACGTAGTTCTGGTCTAACAGGATGTTTGCTGGCTTTAGATCGCGGTGTACAAGTGGTTCGGGTTTGGCTTGGTGTAAGAACAACAACCCTTTTCCTATTTCTGCTGCAATTCTGAATCTTAGTTGCCACGATAGTGGGGGAGTGTTGCCATTTCGAAATAAACGATCCTCTAAGCTTCCGTTTGCCATGTATTCATATACTAAACAACCATATTCCGGACAAGCTCCTAGCAAAAGTACCATGTTTGGATGCCTTACACAACTTAGTACCTCAATCTGCAACATACATGTAAATTATATATATAGTCAAATTCTTTAACCCCAATTTGTAACATGTATGTTACATTACTACATCGTACCTCCTGTTGAAACTGAGACCTTCCTTGTGAAGCATCAGGTCGTAAAACCTTGATCGCGACAGTGGTATGATCGAGTTTGCCTTTATAAACAGGTCCGTAACCTCCCTCCCCGATTTTCAAAGACTCAGAAAAGAATTCAGTTGCAGCTTCAATTTCCTCAATAGAGTATTTTCTATATCTGACATCTGAATGTGATAGAACATCAAGTGCCCTTCTTTTGTCTTGGGATTCCTTGAGCGCTTTCAGTTCTGCTTCAGCTCTTTTCCGTGATTCGATTTCCGCAATCCTTCGAGATGCCTCAGCAGCCTCCATGGCAGCTTTGGACCTCGCCGTTTCCCTTTCTGCCATGGCCAATGCAGCTTCCTCAGCGCGTTTTGCTTCTGCTAGCCTTCTCTCTTCTTGTATTTTCCAAAGCTCAAGCTCTCTGGCCTGGAAATGTACACCACATTTTAACATCGAAAATAAACTAGAATTATATTATATACAAAATGTAACCTTTTGTTTAGCGGAGAGGGCTTCTTTGCAAGCAGTACTATACATCTCCATGGTCTGTTTGAGCTCGAGCTTTAGCCTTCGCATTTCGGCTTCAACGTCATCCATGTTTGTGGATTGAGATGAACAAGATAATCGGTCAGAGTCATAAGAGATGGATAGCAAATCAGGAGGGGTGAGGAGGGTGTCCATTGATTTCCTGGCACCAATGCGAGAATATGAGTCGTTTGTTTCGGCTTCCGACACATTGGAAACCCTTTGGCTACGACCACCCATTTCAATGATGTCATAAAATGCTGGAAAAAAGCGATCCACACTTGGTCTGCTACAAAAACTAGGTCTGCCCGAACTAACAAATGATATGTCTGTGTCTGGTACACTCAGTTCTGCATATGTTTTTCCATTCACGCCTTTCCTAGTCAACGGCGACCTTTTTTGGTGTCAACAAAAACCCATATTGGTTCAGTAATTATGATGAAGCTGTGAACTTGCACAATAATAATCATGCAACTTTTTGATACTTTTTAGTCTGTGTGTTGGAAGAAAAACTAAATCGGCGTTGCTATGCATAATCCATATTATTAGAGGGACAAATTGCATAACATGACACGGAGTAAATGACAGACATATATAACAAGTCATCTAAAATCATATTGTCACATTAAGTACCTGAAAAAATCAGATTCTTCTGATTTTTGCAGTGGCTCCATGATTGGTGACTTCTCGTAAACTAACAAATTCACGCGCAAAATCAAAATTGTGATAGAAAAATGAAAAGGTTGAAAGAAAAAGAAAGAAAATACAGCGACCTGTTTTATTGGATGATGGACTAGTATGATCCGCGAGAGGAAGGAAAGTCTCCAAGAAAGGAAGAGGTTTAGAGAGAGGCTGAATGTTTTGTTTGTTGTGCAAAGGAAAGACAGCTGGCGCAGGCTTAGTGGCTGATCTTGTTGACTGTATTTTCCCCTTTAAAATCACATGTACTGAACAGAATTCTGGCGCTGCTTTGAGGATGCTGCTCGGAACATCGGTCACCTTGAATCTTAATCACCATAATTAAGCTTGAATGAGTATGCAGGCAGAGTGGATAGAAAACATTGGTTAGGGTGTTGGAAACAAACCTCAGAAAACCAGTTTTGTTGGAAGCACCCAGGATTAATGTCTCAATTGCAGTATGGGTCACATATTCAACCAATGCTTTTGTTATCTCTGTGTCCTGAAGCACCACATCTTTGCATTGAATCTGCGTAATGTAATAAACAATATGTATGTTTTCTCTCCACGTAACAAAACAGAAGAAGAAAATAGAAAGGCCTTACTTCTTTACGAGTACAAAAACAGCGGAAAGGAAGGAATAAGTCCCTGGTTTGGGGATCTGGATCTCTACACACCAGTGAACATTCTTCATCTACATTCATTCATCAATAAAACCACGCACAAAGGTTATTATCAAATATTGAATGATCGGGTTTTTTTAGGTATCATAGCATCCATGTAGATGTTCCTAATATGGTGAAGGCCCTAGATGTTCCTTGTATTCACATCGTCTCATATTTGACAATTTGGTTACATCTTGTCAATGTTGGGAATTGCTTTCAGCGTTTCCCATCTTTAAGCATTTGTGTTACCATTAATTAATTGGTGGTGTCCCAACTCAACTATAAAATGAGAAAATGACAAGAAAGTATCCACACAAGCATAATCAAATTTATGTTTCAAATTCAAACACCTTTCCTCAACATTTTTTTTCTACTCCTTTCATGCTTCATGAAGCAATTATGATTATCCTTGACACCACGGAAAAAGAAAAGAGAATCTCCACAAATCCCATACAATATCGGATAAATATTCTCCGGCTTAATCAGTTTATTTACCATTCTTTATGTTCTCTTTTTCTTTGTTTTATTTTTTTTATATATCATTTTATTTTATTTATAATTAAAAAAAGTCAAAGCTGAATGCAAATATTTGTTATATCATATTTAACAAGTACGAAATTAAAAAAAAATGAAATAAAATAAAATAAAAGTTACATTCAACGAATCTCATCAAGAACACTACACTTGTTCAGATCAATGAAATAAAACAAGACATGCTTGTACAATATGAAACACGAACCCCACATTGTCAACAATATAATCAAGATATATGAATTGATCCATTATGCTGATATGTACGTAAACAAAATATACATATTCGAATAGTTGAATTGATGTAAAATGAACATATGCATGCAAATGAAAAAGGGAAGCTTACTTGTGGAAGAATAAGAATTGGAGGAAGTGAAAGAATAAGAAGAAGGCTTCACTTTCACATGAATTAAAATAACAACTTGACCTCTTTGAAGAACATGATCAACTGCCCATTTTAATGCGTTTTGACTACTTTTGTCTTTGTCAATGGCCACTGCAACTGTTCCACTTCCATTTATCGTCTCTTTCTTTTCTAATGTTTTTGTCACCCACATTTTCAATCTCATTTATTTATCTATCCCATAAAACCTCAATTATAGGGATTATTCATCTGCTCTTTTTCCTTCTCCTTTTTCTCTACCAAAGAGAATATAGGATTAGAAAAAGAGGGAAAACATATTTCCCTTTTGTTTTTTCTTCCACTTGTTTGTGTTAAATCTTCTTAAACTCTTAGACAAAACAAAACACAACTTGGTTGTTCATTTTTGTTTACTAAAAATTAGCTTCTTCTTTCTTTTTTAAAATATCTATTTTGAATTCTTGATTGTTTCAAAGTTTGTTATATCTCAAATATTTAGTTATTTTTTATAAAAATTTCGTTATTTCTCAAATATTTCCTCAATTTACTCTCCTCCTCTGTTTCTATTCTCTATTTTAGATAAAGCGGTCATCATCATCAGCAATTGCAAAGTCATAGTTTTTTTTGCTAACAATTCAAAAGATAAATATTTTTTTATTAATATTAAAAATAATATTATTTTTAGTTCTTTTTGACTGGAGAGTAAGTCAAAGGATATATATAGTTTCTTTTTGATAGAAAAGAAAAAAAAACACTAGATTATGTGAACTTTATTAGCATATTATTTTCATTTCATTTTTCATTAATTTTAGGGTCTTTGTGTGTGATTTGTATTGGTATTTAGTATATTTTTATTTATATTAGGTACATTGGAGATTCTTGTAGAAATGGAGTTAAAATGAGATAAAGAAACATGAAAAATGCATATTTAAGGCATTGGCATGCTTTAAAAGAAGGTTCAGGCTGCCTCATATATGAAGTTTTCACATATTCTACCCATCATGAGCCAGCAATTGCAGCACAAAACTTGATTATTTGATGACCGCATTAATTGATTTTGTTGCTGGAATTCATCATTGAAGCTAAGATCCACCATGTCAAGCAAGTGACACTTAATCATCAAGCAAGTTGCACTTCAATAATTGGCAAGTGGGAGTGAGCATTGATGCTAGATCTAATGACTTTGGGGAATTATTAGATTTAACAAATTTCAGAAATATGGAGCTAATTGTTGTCATTATGTCATGTAACCATTATTCATGACAATCTAGCTATCAAGTAACGGGAATTGAATTAATTTGAGCAATTATTCACACAAGTGGGAACAATCAAAGATGCTAACCTACATCACTCTTTCTTCAGCAAATTTCAGCAAAGAAATAAAGAAGAAGACAAGTCCAAGTTACAAAGTTGCTATCAAGGGATCAAACATTTACCAAGCTATAAAAGGAGCACTCATCTAGGGAGAAAGGAGAGTACAAAGTGAAGAGAAAAAGTGCATATTTTTACACTTAGTTTTTCTATTTGAGCACATTCCAAAGTGAGGATTACAACAAGTAAAGGTGGAGCATCAACCATAGGAAACCATCCATCCACAAGAGCTCATTGGGTTTTCTAGTTTCATTCTCAACTCTCTATTATGTTGTCAATTCTTAACTTGTTTACATTCATTTTAGCTATGAACTAAATCTACCATGGCTAAGGCTATGGTGGATCTTGGCATAAGTTTTATGTAATTTCTTAAAGTTTTATGCAAGTAATTCCTATTTTTTTCCATTGAACATGTTATGATGTGCTTAATGCTTTGAATGTGTGACCAATATCTATTTCAATGATCGTAGTTAGTTTATAATGGACCAAAGGACTAAATTAACGGATTTACATAACATGTCAATATTGCATGACCATTGCTATTATGGCTCACTAGTAAGTGCTAGGATTCCATGAACTTAATGATTTTCTTATCTAAGTACTTAAGATGGACCAAGTTTAAGTGTTTAAGATTAAGAATTAGAATTAATGACCTTAACCGGAGTTAATTATTTATGGGTTTCGTCATCCTTGGAATATGATAGACTTATTGCATTGCTTTAGAAATTGCTAAAATAAATGTCAAGTGAAACCAAATGCCTTAGCTAATCTCACTATTGAATATCAATTAATTCATTTTGCTTTGTTTAATTATTTACTTTAGAATTAGAATCAAAACCTCCAACAAATATAAAAATCATTTTGCCTAGTTAAATAAAAACCCGACTTTATTAAGAAATTGTAAGCATAGTCCTCATGGGATCGACATCCTTCTCACTCTTTATTACTTGATCGACGGAGTACACTTGCTCTATAAGTGTGTATAATATCGTCCACATCACTAGACTACACCAAGTCTAGGAAAAGAAACACCGGAGATGTCCACCATCATTGTATCTAGGATCCTAGGCGCATGATCATCAAATACACGAACTCCTAAAGGCAAAGAATTGAGCACTATAAGACGTCATTAAATCAGCATAACGGTTACCTTCGCGGTAAATATGCTTAAATTGAACCATCCAATCCCTCGCCAAAAGCGTTTTAATCTCTAGCACAAGAATACAATACGACTTAGGCTCGATCACCTCCTTTCTCAAAATATCAATAACAAATTTTCTATCAACTTCAAGAATAACTTTCTTCAACCTTTTATCCCAAGTTAAAGCAAGCCCATCTAAAACTCCTCATAACTCATCCTTATCAATCGAGCAAGCACCAATGTTACGAGCAAAACCACTAAGCCATTTCCCATTCTCATCCCGAATCAACCCTCCTGACGAAACTTTGACCTCACCGCCTCGGACTGAACCATCCGTATTCAATTTAACCCATCCTGCCATAGGGCAATCCCAACCGATCAGCTGCCATTCACGAAGACAAACATTTGCAACGCTACCACTGCTGCTAGCAAACCACGCCTCCACCATGCCTTTAGCATAGTTCACTAACAATACTTCATTCTGTAGCTTTCCTTCAAACACAAACACATTTCACCTTTTCCAACACAACCAACAAATGACTCCAAACAAAAGCCCCCAATTATCAAAACTCAACCACTGCAGCAAGCTACCATTTAAAAATTCAACACATTCAAAAGGATATATTTTTTTAGTTAAATAGATATATGATGAACTAATTTAATTGTATACTAACAAAATTTCTTATACCTCCTTGCTATGAACTCGTGGATGACGAGAATATATTATATATGCTTCGGAAACAAAGAAAAAACATAAAGAAAATGATGAAACTCAATTCTAATAAATTTACTTCAAAATTGAGTTTTACAAGCTTTCGTAGCTGCATGATAACAAATAAAGGTTTAACTATAGGGGTCATGGAGTCATGCTAGTACATTATAATAAAAATGTCAAATACATCATTTGCTCCCTTACATTTAAAAATGTACTTCTAATTCTCTTATCTTTTAAAAAGTGTATCAAATAATTTCTTTCAATCCACTAGACCACTCTCGACATGATGAGTGTAACATACTCGAACTGACATATCGTTCATGCAGAAATGTAGCATTTAAAAAGTCAATCCAATATTGACTTGACATGTGGTGAAATATTGTAGAAATGTCAAAAACAAAAACCTATAATAATTTCATCTAAGTCTTTGTTAATTTTTTTATTTTCAAAAAAATCATTAATACTTCTCTCCCTTTCTTTCACTTTATCCAAAACTAGAAATTTTATAAGAAATTCTAAGCCAAATCGATCATCTTCATTAAAAAGCTCATCATATCAAATATTTTTCTCTTATTCAAATCAAACAAAAAATCAGGTTAAAAATCGGTGTCAGAAAATATAAAGTGAATGTCTGTGATTTATGAAGGCGGCGATATCGTAAAAGAATATCAGGAATATCAAAAACAAAAAATGAAAAGGAGTCTCAGTTGCCAGCAACCATTTATGGATACGAATTTCCTCAAAAATATAATTTACAATATTGATTTTCAAAATTGGAGATATCATATTGATATCACTGTCATCAACAACTAGTGATTTCCTCGTTCGCTTGTTATTTGATAGTAAAAAAATGATTATGGAAACTTAGCTGACCAATATCCAAAGAGAAATCATGATCAACCCCAAGGGTGTCGTCTAGTGGCAGAGACTAGATCATCTTTAAGCATCCATCAAGGATCGAACCTTGAAATGTGCATGAACAGCAACCTTAAATCTCGGGACTAGCCAACGATCGGAGATTAGATTGAATGTGAACATGACTTAAAAATGTCGTCTGTAGTTAGGATCCATCCAAAACACCTCGTAGCAAAAACAAAAAAAAATCATGATGTCTTTGATTTGATATTTGGGGAAGAAATGGATAATAATACAGAGATATCGGGGCTCTTTTCATTTGAAATTGCATCATATAAATATTTAAAAATGATAGTTTGTGTAAGATTGAAATTTATAAAATGTAAAAGGATTAAAAAAAATATGGGTAAATCTCTTTACCGAAAATCTTGGTCACTTTAAAAGCCGGTGCTTTTACATAAATAATAAATACATTTTTCTGAAGAATTAAGTATAATAATCTGTCCTCATTGAAGCATATATACCCATGATTAATATAATGTTTTTCTCAAATTGAATAAGAAAAATACATGAATTCAAAAGTTAATATTTTTTCAGCGGCTTGTTGGTAAACTATTTAATTAGGATATATATATATATATATATATATAAAGAGAGAGAGAGAGATGAAATTAACTAACAGATATTAATATAAGTGAACTTCACCTCAACAAATGTTGTTACAAATTTAGATGCTTGAACTGTACCTTACATAAATTAAAAAAAAATGCATTTTCTTTCAAGAACTAAGTATCAACAATTGTTGTGTGGTGTCCCTACTCATAGTGGAACCCACGATAATTAAAATAAAGTAAAATAAAAAAGAGAAAGGATGAGATGTCGGTAAATTGCACAGTAAAAGTTACTGTGCATATCACGGCAATTATGGTCGGCAGGTTGAATTTCAACATGTGCACAGTAAAAAATTACTGTGCATATAACAGTTGTACGCGTTTTGATCTCCTACAAATAGAGAAGAAGTTTTCTCGGTTCAGAGAGATCTCTAGATCTCCAGGCAATTGAGAGGAAAGAGTGCTTCAAATATAAGTCTCAAATATGTGATATCCCACGAGGTTAACGCAAGGCCCGACTGGGTAGAGTACTGCAAGTTGTGAGGGTATGTCGATGAGAGTGTTGAGTTTTATAGAGAGTGGGAGCTAGAGATAAAATAGAGAGTTTGTTATTTTGTTGTTCGGTTACTCCTATTATAAGAGAGAAGGTTTAAAAAGAGAGTTGTTTCTCCTTATACGTAAATAGTGGTTGTAACTCCTATTTTATACTCATAGTGGAATTCTTCTATCATTGCCTGTGGTTTTTCCCTGATTTGTTTGAGGTTTCCATGTAAAATCTATGTGTTAATTTTGTTCTCAAATTATTAGTTGCGGTATTTTTTTGTGCTCTATCCGGTGTTCCTACAAACGATTCTAATCCCGCTTCCGCAAATCTTGACAACAATGTCCCCTCATTGAAGCATGTGTACCCATGATTGTAAGGATCTAAATAATGTCTTTCCCAAATTAAATAAGAAAAATACACGAATTCAAAATTTAATATTTTTGCAACGGCTAGTTGGTAAACTATAAACTTGAATTAGGAAAATATTTAATATATATGAAATTAGAGATGAAATTAATTAACAGATATATTAATATAAGTAAGCTCCACATCAGCAATTGTTGTTGCAGATTCAGATGCTTGAATCTTATCATTATTTATGAATGCTGGCATAAGTGAAAGAAATGATTATCGTTGGAATAAAATCTGATGTCCCCAACATTGGTGTCCCCTTATATGTCTCTCATTTATTGTTCAACATGTGTCACATTTTCATGAGAGAGAAAATGAAAAATATGAAAGAGAAATTAAAGAAATAAAAATAATAAAAGAAAAATGACACTTGTCAAAAAAATGGATGGAGGACATATAAATGGATACATAATTAGGGACAGCAGATTTTATTCCATTATCGTTGCAACAACCGAAATTTCATCCAGGATTATTTCAGTGAAGTTAGAAATGAGTTGTCAAGATAAATGAGATTGGACATGATCCTTTTTTGCGACAGAAAATTATCAAAATATGTTCCAAGCTAAGGTAATAACATCAGAAGATCAAGGTCAAATGTAAAATGAGATCGTCACACCTTAAAGAGGAATTTCGAGGTGGCAAATAATTAAACGCAAGCAAAAACAATCCTCCGTCAATTATATACAGGTTCAGAAAGTTTTAGCTCTTAAAACTTTCTCTAAATGGAAGTTGTTTTCTGTTCATAAAAAGAAAAGTTCAACCGTAATTACCAAAGATCAAGTTTAGTAAGATCGTGGAAAGTCAAACAAATATTTTATTTAATTAATTAAGGGTTTGTTCTTTTTTTTTCATTCTTTTAATTTTTCTTTTGTTTTATAGGTTTCTCTTCTTTTTAATAAAATTCGACTTCACTTTCTCAGAATCATCAAGTATTTGTTCAAGCATTCCGTACGCAGAATTTGCAGTTACCACCCTTACCGTAACTAAAAAAAAATTGTAAAAATAAAAAAAAAATTCTATAAAATCTTTACCTAAAATCTCTAGGCCTGCCGAATAATACAGTGAGTACTTAATTTAACGCAATCCAAATATGTACTGATCCAAGCAACAGACAGTATTAATTTTTTTATTTGCCTCTTTCATTTGTTTTGTAAATTGAATCATTTAGAAATATGAAAAGGCATACAAATAAAGAAATATACAAATACATTTTATATAAATATTTTCTGTATTCAAAATTTCAAATAGTAAACGCGGTAGTGGTGGCTGAGTTATATAGTATTTATTTTTCATAAATTGAATTTTGGATTGAAATAACCCAAAGTTATGTAAATAATTTCATTATGAATCAAACTGATTCTTATCTATTCTGGTGGACAAAATGAAATTTATAGGCTCAGTGAATTTTAGTTTCACAGAAGTTGAAAATAAATATAAAAAAACATAAAACCACGCGATGTAAACAAACAGAATGGAGAATAGTCTAGAGATATCGGTGCTCTATTCATTTAAAATTGCATCATGTAGATATTAAAAATGATAGTTTGGTAGAGTGAAATATATATATAAACAAATCAAAATATAAAAAAAATAAAATGTTTTGAGGACTAAGTATGTTACAAGTCCCCAATCATATGTTTACCTTGCTTTTGTAAAATACAAGTACTTTTTAGCAGCATGACCAACCTCTAAAATTGTATACTAATTTTATGGTGAAATAAGTAAAATAATGGTAACTTTACAAGAAAAACAAAGAAAAATAATTATTTTATTAAATAAAATCATATTTTACATTTCTATATCAAAATGAATGACACACAATTGAGTAGTATTTATTTGGCTCGACATTATAAGAATCGGAACCATTTTCCATCTTTAGTTTTATAATTAGTAAGTTGAAAAAATTGTTCTCTAACTTTCCGACAAAGAACATTTCTTCAACAGAACACCTAACTTCATTTTCTGAAAATAATTGGAAAATTTTTCTCAAACTAAACAAGGTCTCAATTAACTAACTAAATTTTCAAACCATAAATCCAATGATCATGAAAGCCAAAGTAATGGAAACCTTGTTTTTTCGAAAATTAACATGAAATCTACCACTAATCATACAGTGACTTTTACCACCCTAACTTGGAGTGATTTTAAATAATTTTAGTGGGTTGACCCACACCAAAGCCCACATTAGAAGCCTAAAGCCCGATTTAGTATTTTTGGGTCTAAGCTCTCATGGCATGTGGTCGTTTTGCCATTAAATACCACTTTTTCTAAATGACTTGGAACTTCTATAAGTGAAAAAACAAATTACAGATTAAACAAGGCAAGCAACATAGTTTTATTCACATCGACATGTCGCCTAAGAAATTCACGCTTGTAACAATACTTTACAGACATTAATTTCTTGCTGAATGAATGTTGAAATCTGGAACTGGTGGGATAATTCCAATAGATTCACTATTATTCTTTTTCCATTTTGTCCAGAAATAGAAGGTCAGATAAACTTAGGTCACCAATATTCAAAGAGAAATCATGATCTCGTTGATTGATATTTGGCAGAGAAATGGAGAATAGTATCGCATAAATATTTAAAAACAATAGTTTGTGTAAGAGTGAAGTATGTAAAAAAAACTAAACAATTAATAAAATAAAATTAAAGTACTACTAAAAGTAAAAAAATAAAAATACATTTAGTACATATATAAAAAATACTCTTGACCTAAAATCTTGGTCACTCTGTTAAAAGCCGCTGGTATCGTCGGAAATAAAAATGGTGTTTTCAAGAACTAAGAGATCATTAATGATTGTCTATTTTATTAATTGTTTTTGATACATTAGCAGAAATATACAATTATTTAAAACATGTATTAATAGTAGATTTTTTAACCCATCTTTTCATTCTGACATGAAATTATGTGTAATTTGTCTATTTGATTTTTACATGTGGACAACCAAATAGAATGATAAATCAAAAAAAATATTAATATTTTAATACTAAATTTAAAATATGATAATTTTTTGACATTAAATTAAGTTTTTATTATTATTTAAATTTACAAATAAACAATTCAAATAAAACTAAACTATATACTAATTCTATCTTATAAATATATATTGTCTATTTTTAAAATCATTGTCATATAATCAATGTGAACTTTTATTATATATGACACATAATTTTAGAATAGACAATTTACTAAAAATGTTCTAAGTATCATGCGCTCATTGAAGCACATATATGTACATATACAGGGGCGGACCTAGGAGCCGGTGGGGCACGTGCTCCATTGAATTGTCGGAGCCCCCCCTAATACCGGCGGGGCACCGGTGGCAGCCATGGCTGCCATAATTGCAAAAGCAAAGTTTAATTTTTTTGCTTCTTTGGATTTTTGTTACTGGGGTTTTTTTCATGTTTGTTAATTTTCGATTTGGGTTTGCTCTTCATATTTGTCAAATTCTGATCTAGGTTTAATTTATTTGGGATTAAAAATATGTTTTTGTGTTGTTGAACTATAGTTTTCAGTGCATTTCTGTTGCTAGTATTTTTTCAAACTTGATAATTTGTGATCTAGGCTTTCTCTAATTGGATTCATAAGACGTTCTATATGCTGTTGAATTGCACTTCTCATTGCATTTCTATTGCTAGTTTTTTCATATTTGTCAATTTTAGATATGGGATTTCTTTATTTGGGGTTAAAAACATAATCTTTTGGTGTTGAATCATATTTTTCAGTGCATTTCTGAGTATAGTTTTTTCATTTTTGTCAATTTCTATGTGGGTCTTTTTGCTGTTGGATCATTGTTTTTGGGTCTTTTTGCTGTTAGATCATTGTTTTACTTCATTTCTATTACTTAAAAATTTCATGTCTGTCAATTTCTGATCTGGGTTTTGCTTTATTAGTGATTGCATATATGATCTTTTTGCATTTATACTACAGTTATTGGTGCGTTTCTGTTACTGGTTTTTTCATCATTGTCAATTTGTGATCTGGGTTTGCTCTATTTGGGATTAAAAATATGATCTTTTTGCTTTTGAATTACAGTTATCTTTGCATTTCTGATAAAGGGTCATTTGACTCATTTCGTGTTTGTCAATTTGTGATCTGGGCTTACTCTAATTGGATTAAAAATATGATTATTTGCTGCTAAATTATAGTTTCATTGCATTTCTCTTACTTGATTCTTTCATAGCTGTAAAGTTCTGATGTGGGTTTGCTCTCTGTGGGAGTTAAAAAGAAGTTTTTGTTTGTGTTCTGTTAAGAAAAAATGATTGCAGAATGTATCTATTAGTTTTTGTTGATTTTTAGTATACTAACTATATGTATGTATTTAAGGTTTGAAACACTTTGATTTTGTTGTATGTCATACTTTCGAGTTCAATTCGATTTTGTTTTCGTACATAATTGTGCCCCCCGAACTCAAAATCCTGGGTCCTCCAATACCTGTCCCTGCCATTTTCGTTAGATTGGGAAAGGGCATTTCTCGATAATTGATACTTTTTCTTAATAATGCAATATAAAAATGTGGCACATGGTCTTTTTTCTATGAAATATCAAATTGATGTAGCATACTACCAAAAGTGACTACTCTAGGTTGAATTTTCTGGGTATTCTCTCCCATCATGTGGCGGGATAACCCCGTCAAGTAACCTTGCATATTCTTAAATATCATTTTTACTTAAGATACGCAAGAAGCTTTTACATCATTTTAGTCCAGAAATATAGAGTTTGTATATATATTTCTGTGAAAAAAATTCTATTTTACTGTTCTAGTTTTCGAGTAATATGTTAAAGTTTTGAAAAATGAGTTCAAGTTCTTATCAATTGAGGTTTTAATTGTATTTCTTTGTGGAGCTAAAGTTACGGGTCCCTTGGGCATATAATCTATTTTCAAACGCAATACTGATTTAAAAAAAGACTCTTAATTTGTGGCATTCATGTGCAGGTCAGTGTAGGCACACTTGTTGCTTTCACAATGGTAGCAATTTCGGTATTGATTCTGAGATATGTTCCACCAGATGAGGTGCCTATGCCATCCTCTCTTCAGGATACTATTGATTCTGTATCATTGAGGTTGAGTAAAAGTAGTAAGGATGTTAAGGGAGCAAAGTCCGAAATTATGGCTTGTACTTCAAGCACGTTGCCTCTGTTAGGCAAGCAGCAAGCTACAATTGAATATCCTACACTTGAGAAACAAGTAGCCCGAGGCAATTGTAAGTTCCTTGCACATTTCGTGCTTTCTGTTTGAGATTTTCTGATATTTAAATATGAGGATCCTTGAAAAATGAACATGTGCACCTAAAATCAACGCATAATGGGGTTAAGGTAGCCCATTTCGAAAACCAGCATTTGGAAGTTTATTGTATAAAAATTAATGGGTGTTTGTAAAAAGATTTTCATTTTCACTGTGATTAGAGATTCTACTGTTTCGAGCTGTTTTAGGGTATGTTATTGTGGAGTGCTTGTTGTTGGTGTTGGACAATGGCTC
>CAOJBI012592836.1:0-13806 GCA_948277035.1 Euphorbia corollata
TTTTTTCGAAAAAATCAAAGTGCATGTCATTTTAAAGATAAAATTAAGACGAAAAAAATATTTCAAAGCGTCGATTCGAAAAAATCAACGGTTTGTGAGATATGGACGTTTGAAGTTACAAAAATCAAATTAAATAGGAAAAAGAAATTAATTAAGAGTGTTTGAAAAGTCAACATAAAAGATGGTAAAAGTAAAAAAAATTTTGTTATTTTGGTATTTATAAAATTTATGAATTGTAGAGCCCAAAATCTAACAAAAAAAAAAAGGTAAAAAGAAAAGTTATCATTTTTAAAATTTGGGGAAAAAACTTTTTAAGGAATACGGAGGTAAATAAATGCCATTTGAATCATTAGTATTCGTCGTTGTTGAATATGGTGGTTCTGCATTCCCATCTATTTGCTTCCACCCTCCCTCCTTTTCACCTCTACAACTCCGCCTCCAATGCCTCGCCGCCGACTAAACTAAGGTTAGCCAAAACCAAGCCTCAGCTCTGTACCGCCGATGAGCTGCATTTTGTCCCTGTCCCTTCTTCTGATTGGAAACTCGCTCTCTGGCGTTACCTTCCTTCGCCTTTGGTATTCCATTCTCTCATATTCTCGTTTTCATTCTCTCTTTTTGTTTCTGTATCTATTTTATTTCTGAATTGTTTTTGTGATTGCGTTACTCAGAGTCAGCCGAAGAATCATCCATTGTTGTTATTGTCCGGTGTCGGTACCAATGCTGTTGGATTCGATCTCTCCCCTGAGGTTTTGCTTTTATTTATTGATTTTCTTTTTACTTCTATTGTTGAAATTTTATTAGCTGTAATACATCCCTGTTTGTTCATTAGCAGTGCTCCATCGCCCGCTTCATGTCTGGTCATGGATTCGATACCTGGATTCTTGAGGTTAGAGGAGCAGGATTGAGTTCATTGGAGATGGATTATGAAGAAGGTATGATCATCTTTCATGGATCCAACGTTTCCTTTCCTTTATAACTCTGTTTATTAGTTTTTGTTTCTGGTAAAATATTGATTACACTTCTGATTCTGAGATTTCTTCAGCAGAGATCGACGGAATTGAAACAGTCTCTAAACCTAAGAATTCAGCGTCCAAGCTGTCAGAATCAATTGTCCGTGTATCTCAAGGACTCTCTGGACTTTTTGAAGGTGATTTTCGTTTAAATTCTTGTATGAATGACTCTACAAGGCTTGAAATTAATAACTTGAAATTTCCTTATAAGCAGGGGAAAACTCTGTCCTTGCGATCCAAATTAGGGATTTAACGCGGAGATTTGTGACCATTATTGAACGTCAACTATCTGAAAAACCACAGTTCTTTGACTTCCCAGACCTTTTTTCTAATGCATTAGATGACTTCCTCAAACAAATTGAATTGTTAATGAAATACAACTGGGATTTTGATCATTACCTGGAAGAGGATCTGCCTGCTGCGGTGAGGTGACAGTTCCTCGGTATTTCACGAATTCATGAATTGTCGCTGATTTGTATTAATTCATTTCCTCATCTTGGTTGTTTTTTCCCACTAAACTTTACATTACTAGCAACAATAATACCGACTTTTACAATCTTAATAGTGTTATCTCAGATGGAGTACATAAAGGCACAATCCAAGCCGCGGGATGGAAAATTACTTGCAGTTGGGCACTCCATGGGGGGCATGTTGCTGTATTCTCTGCTCTCAAGATGTGGTAAGTAGCCATATCTGACATATATATTGCACGTTGAGGAGTGGAGTGTCTAATAGATAACTTCTGGTGCATGGTTTTATTATTGATTAGTGTATATATTTTTCCTCGATTGTTCGCATCTGTTAATTTCTATCTTGTTTAGTTGCTATTTAGTTCCTAAGAGCATCCTGATAAGCATTTCCTTGTTGGGGATTCTACTAATGATGGATCAACAATTGTTCTGGGCTTCAATTTCAATTAAAGATATGCTTCATCTCAAGATGCACATATGCTCTATTAGTGCCAATTATAGCTGTAGGGTAGGTTCCTGAGAATTGAGCTATATTTACCAATTAAATTCCAATTTGAATGATATTTCTAGGTTAATAACATTCACCTTAACTCATTCACATCATAGGGGCTTGATCATAAAGAGCTTGAGCTTGCCATAAAATGGCAAGATCAGCACAAGTTTGACTTAAAGTTGAATGTACCTCGTGAGTCCCTGATATGTATTGTTCTTAGGACTGAAGAACTACCTGGTCATTTCCAAATACAACTGTCTTTGGCAATGTCTCTGCAGTGCTTTCTTTCAGTTGGATTGCCTATGCTTGTTTATCAGTTTTTTTTCATTATGTAACTGAAATTTAAGTAACATTTCTTCTTGTTTCTTTACCTTTTCCTTTTTCTTTTAAGGCTTTGAAGGAAGGGATCCAGGGTTGACATCAGTCGCCACTTTGGCTTCATCACTTGACTTCAGACCTTCAAAATCCTTACTGAGGTTGCTCTTACCAGTTGTAAGTGAACTGATATTTAAAAATTCTAATTTATCACTCTGTAAATAAAATATTAATTCATAATTTCCACAGGCAGAACCGGCAAAAACACTCAATCTTTCTTTTGTTCCATTTGGGGCATTGCTGGCTACTGCTCGTCCATATGAATCTAATCCTCCTAATGTCTTACCTTGGCTGAGTTCCCTAATTTCTGCTCCAGAGATGATGTGCCCGAAATTGTTTGAAAAGCTTGTTGCAGAAAACTTTTGTGAGTACAAATTTGAAGTGCCTTCATATTTGTTATTATATGCAAGACATATTTGTGCAAATGGATCTTTGTAGTTTCCACTGAAACTCAAACTGAATCCTCTAATACGTATGTTTTCTTCAAATTAGGAAACTGATGGACCGTTCATAATTTCATGGGATACATAGTATATGACGTTTCATTGGTTTGCTGCAAGCATTTTGAAAAGACAAGTCTTGTTTTTTATTCTAGTAATTATCTATTTGCCTAGGAAAATAACTGTCTTCATTTTCTTCTGCAGCCTCATCTCATCTAAGCTCTTTCTTGAAGGGTATTTGGTGCACGATGTTTAAAAGCATATTTTGTCTGCTTAATGTTTAAGTGCCTCATCTGTTGTGAAATTCCAAATCACTGTGACTAGAATAATTGGGAGTAGAGCATTACATGTTTAAAGTAATGGTTCTTCTCTCACCAGTTTTACCCCGTGGTCATGTTCCAAATTTCTCTGTATTAGTGCATATTAGCAGGTCCAAACTGCCAGCTTTCTGTGGCGCTGATAAGTGCATACTAGTTCTTCTAGCCATGCTTGTAGAGAAGTATCTGCTATCTAATCGCTTTGATTTATTGCATATATTAGTTGGAGTCAATAACCCTCTGTACATCTAATCACACTATCTCTTCCACAAGTTCATGTACTTCTTTATTTGCGTGCTATAGTAATATCTTATGCACTGCCATATAACCATGTTAGTTGATCATCTAAGAACTGAGATATACTGATCAATCAATCAACCAAGCCTTAATCCCACACTAGATGGGGTTGGCTTTTTGGATCTTTCGATGCCACGAAGCTCTATCAAATGCCAATTGCTCATTAATATTTAACAAGCGCATATCTTTCGAAATAGTTTCCTTCCATGTAATCTTAGGTCTACCTCTCCCTCTACGCTTACTTTCTATCTTTAAATTCTCAAATTTCCTAAGCATGTTTTTGTAATTAGCTTGTGTCAAACTCAAGATACAACCAACCAATTTTTAAGCCGCGTAGAAAGCAATGACGTGCTACATTTCCACACTTATGTTGCTAGCCATTTTCTAACAATCTGGTTATAACTCGCAGGCACAATACCTGCTAAGTTAATCTTGCAGCTGAAAACAGTTTTTGATGAGGGTGGATTGAGAAATCGAGATGGAACTTTCTCTTACCAAGAGCATCTTGGGAAAAGCACTGTTCCTGTGTTGGCAATAGCTGCAGATCAAGATCTTATCTGTCCACCAGAAGCTGTATATGGTAGCTCACTGTTTCATTTTACATACATTTAGCTAAATAGCTAATAACTTCTGAACTAATTCTTATTCTTTTTTCATTATGGCTATAATGTTGTAAATGGAGCAGAAACTGTAAAGACGATTCCTAAGCATTTGGTTACTTACAGAGTTTTCGGAGAGCCTAAGGGCCCACATTATGCGCACTATGATTTGGTGGGAAGTCGTCTGGTATGATTTACCTTTTTAATGTTAATATTGTTATTCTTTGGAGTTTTCAGAAATACAATGAAGAATTGCATTGCTTTATGTAATAAGAGATGACTGACAGTCGAGCAACTGTTTATACTTTTCAGGCAAAACATCAAGTGCATCCGTTCATAATCGACTTCCTCAATCGTCATGATGCATATGAGTAGTTTCAACAGCTATTTCTCTTAACTTTTATCTGCATTTTACCATCAATTAATCCACCGTCGAAATAGAAAGCAATTTGATTGGGTGATCTCAAACTTCAAGCAAGGAGTCCTTTCCAAATATCGTGGTGAAATTCGAGACAAGTAAGCTTTCCCTTGCTTACAATACAAATATGTACATCTTTATCGTATATACTGCATAGCAAACTCGTCGTCTGCAAAAGCATGTTGTGAAACAATTATACTAGGCTTGTAATGAGTGCAGAACTGATATTAATTGAAAGACGTATCCATGTAATACTTTAAAATCGTTAATATTTTTAAATTCTAATATGTTGGATGGAAATGAAGTTTCAGGAAGTAACTATGGAGGTGAATTAAATAGAGTTGAATTCCGAAATTGCTTCATTTTATAAATCAGGATTCGTTGAATTCAATTCTTTGATACATAATTTGTATGCTACTCCCAAAATCTCAAACATGTATGTATATCGATATGTTTTATACTCATTTATCATTTCTAGATACGATATGTTTTATACTCATTTATCATTTTTAGATACGATTTCTAAGTTTTTTCAACATTACTGGCAAACTATCAACATGTATGATAATGTCATCATATGCTCTTATTTAATCATTATTATTCCGATGTATTCCATATTTTATCATTTATCATTCTTGGCCTTCAAATTCTTATTTAATATCTATGTTTTGTTTTCAATTTTTAATGTAAATATTTACATTTCTTTCTTATTTTACTCTTATTTAAATACACCATGATAAAACGTAAAGTTTGTGTGTCTGAAGGTGTCCCAAGTTGTCCTAACAAATTTTATGCATCCCTGAACTTTCAAAATGACTTCGTAATTACGTAGATACCTCAACTTTCAAAAAGTGCATCACTTAACTCCTTGAGCGTCACGTATCAGCTTCTTATTAGAAAGAGAATCAGAAAAATGACATTTTTGAAAAACAAAACCAACAAAAGATTCAGAGAAGTGTGCGGCAAGTATGACTACTATGGCTCATAGTTACGGGTCTAAAATAATTTTTTTGTTTAAATTTTATTTCTTGTTTTTAAAAAGATAGGCCCATAGGTAAAACATTTGAGTTTTAATTGAAAGATCATTTGTTCAATTCTTAGCTTTTACAGGAATGTATTCATTGTTGATTTTTTTATAAGGGCAAACTTCAAAAAGGTATCCTGTGGTTTCACTCATTTTCAAAATGGGGTATGAGGAATTTTTTTTACAAAAGGGGGTCTATGGTTTCAAAAAATTTGCAAAAATGATATGTGGTTTCAAAATAATGGTGTTACGTTAAATATTTTAAACAATTCAACATTCTAATAATTTAACCTTATTATTTTAAAATTATACCTCATAATTTGAGTACTTTTTGGATATTTTTTATTTTTTATGAATTTTTAAATTTTGTTACCATAATTTAATTAAAAAAAATAGTTATACTATTCAAAAAATTATAAAATTTATCACTGACGTGTATTGTATTTTTATTAGTCTTCCCGCAAAAATTCAGAAAAATGAACACAAATACTCATTTTTATGACATGATTTATTATTGAAAATCCTCTTTTTGCAAATTTTTTGAAACCTCCCCTTTTGTAAAAAAATTCCTCAGACCCCATTTTGAAAATGAGTGAAACCACATGATACTTTTTTGAAGTTTACCCTTAAAAAAACTGTCAAGTGTCATATTATATTATATTTTATTAGTATTTAATTTCTCTTTCCTGTTTTTTAATTTTTTTATCTCATTAAAAGTGACACTTGTCGATTTTTGAATGGAGAATAGAGAAGGGTACAAGGATTTGAGGAGAAAAGATTTTTTTCCCCAATAAATTAACCGAATTTAATGTGAATCTCTATTTTCATGGACATATCATTTCTATTTATACAGTAGAATATGAATGGAATATAAAATTTGATTTGTTGATTATCCTTTTTATGAAAAGGTAACACGAACTCTAATTTAAGAGTGGAATAAACTTTTATATTTAAATAAATCTTTGGGTTTAAGGTGTGTAACATTTTAGCTTATGATACAGTCCATTTAGATATTTTTTTATTATTATTTAATATAAAATTATAATTTGGAAGACGATACATAAACAATTAAACATAAAACAGCTGTACACAAGTTGGAAGCCTTCTAATCACCAAATACCTGACAAATTATTAGAATATAAACCCATATAAATATTACAAATAGACTTAATTATAATAATATCAATACTTATGGAAAGAATATTAGGTCACCTTAACAACTCACGATGTGAAGATTATTATATTTGGTTGAAAGTATTGCAAAGATTCCTATTTTAATTCATTTTCAAATTCTAATTATATCCATCTGCCATATTATTATTACATGTGTTTTCTAGTTTCAGAATTCAAAATTTTCCCAAGTTATAAAGATAAAATCCTAAAACATGGTCTTAATATAACGTATCTGTTCATCTCAACGTATGGTAATAATAGCTATTTCTTTTAAAAGAAATTGTCTTATTTGAATTTACATTAAATTAAATGAAAAGAAAAATTCTTAACCCATCTTTATGTGATTCGAATATAAGATCTCTAAAATCCACAACTTACATCTTAATCATCACAAAATAACTGTTATTATTTTTTCATTTTAAATTAACCTATCAAATATACCTTAATTCTACACAACTCTGGTTAAAATTAAGTATATGTATATTAAATATTAAATCTTTCTTTAGTAAATATTTAATGGAATCATCTCGAGTTTCAAGAAACAAAATTTGAGATTTGAAATCTTCACTTTTTTTTTTAATTTGTATTAATGCATAAAGATATAAAAATGAATTCCATATCTAAGAATTTGATTATTTCAAACAGTCGGTATGAATTATTAATTTGTAAGTAATATAGTTCCCTTGTAACATGTGAAGTGGAAATGATAGAAGAGAAAATGAAATTTAAAACCTCAAGCAGGAGATTAATTTATTTGGGAGCCGTCTGAGCACATATTTGGTTTTCTTTAAAGAAAAATTTGCTTAAATTTTCAACTCATCTCGAACGTGATTTAAATTTAAAATCTCTAAAATTCACGGTTCTATTTTAATCACTGAGGTCAAGACATCTGTCCCAATTGTTTAGTTTGAGCACACATTTGTTCTTCTAATGATAATAGGTAATAAAATAATAAAAATATTATTTGAATAGGTTACACGATGACAAAATTAAGGGTTATTTTTTACCATCTCTTTTAAACACAATATTCCTAGATTTACAAATTCAGTTCATATTATTGCGTACGCATGTATTCTTATAGTTGCAGATATTTGAAAATGTTAGTTGTGGATGTTAAATCAAAATAAACAATAATTAAAAATATAAATAGATAGTGGGTTCTTCTCTATACACCCGAGCTCCTTCCTACATTTAATCAATGTTATTTTTAAGGTGTACAGTTCACATTCTTTTGTTCTACCTATGAATTTTCCAATATTAGATCCTTCACAAGGAAATCTATCTATATAGTAATGGTTTTAAATTATGAGGATTAGCTAATTCGTTGACCTTCTTAGTCCGCTCTTGCAAAATTTTATAGATTGTATCGTTTATTTTTGTTCATGTTTGTTTTCTTACTCTTTGGAACAAGTTTATCCTTATTTCCCATAATAATGAGAACTTGTTTCTTTAACTAGATATATATAATTTTTTTATTCATCTATCAATCAAAAATGTATTTCATATCTAACATGTACGTACATATTTGTCAGTTTCTTTGATATAATTACTTCTTACTTATCATAATTGGATTCAATTGCATCTCACGTATTCTCTTACTAGAAATAAAGAGACCGTTAATACTTATTTTTGGGAATAGGTGAAACCATTCAAATAACTTTTATCTATAAAATCACCGTAATAAAAAAAAAGTGTACATTAGTAGGTTCAATCTTAACAAATTTAAAGTGATGAACTATGAAAAATTGTTAAATTCAGATAAGTGCATTCTAATTAAATAATATTTATAGTAAATATTATTTGTTTGTTTCATTGAATGATGATTTTTTTTTTAACTGGAAAGAGAGTCGATTATATTAAAGATCAAGGCAAAGAAGCACAATAAAGGTGGATACACATGTCATATCCCCCTACTTGTCAAAGAACTCGCTGCTCTAGCTAAATTATGCGCAGCAAAGTTCACAGACCGAGACAAATAAACTATCCGACAAAACTCAAAGTACTTTAAAAGTTCCATACAATTAGATAAAATTAGACCGATGGGAGACGCATAACAAGTGCCACCATTAAGAGCAGTGACAACATTAAGGGCATCAGTCTCCAAAATAATTCTATCATAACGCTTCTCCTTCAATACCAGCTCAAAGCCTCTCTACAGCTCATAGCTTCGGCTTGAAACGGATCCCCCCACCTACAAGGAGACACGAACGGGATTCGAGCACATCACCCGCATCATTCCGAAGGATGCAACCATGTCCAATAGAATTTCCCGCATCGAATAAAACAGCGTCAATGTTGCACTTCACCCAGCCCGGCGAGGGAGGCTGCCACGACATTGGAGGCCGAGAATCACTAGCAACCTTATCAACTGAATTTGCCGAAGACCATTCTTGAAGGAAACCAAGGCCGTGACGAATGACATGAGAAGGAGGACGAAAGCTACGGTTCCAAATAAAATGATTATGCCTCGCCCAAATGGCCCAAAGCATATAAGCACCTCGTGCAATATCCTCTTTGCTTCTTCCCGAAAGCCAAATCCACCAATCCGAACAAGATGTAATTGTCAAAGGCCAACCTTGCCCAAATAACTCGTTCCAAATCGGAACAAGAAACGGACAACTCAAGAGAGCATGAAAATCATTCTCTAACCCATCATTACAAATTGCACACACATCATTCACATCAACATGTCTCGATCGTAAACGAATAAGCGTATGAAGAGAACCCGTAGCCAATTTCCAAAGGAAATTAATAACTCTAGGAGGAGCAGCCACATTCCAAATATTTGCCCAACAAGGAGAAATAAAAATACTAGGAAGAACTTGATTTAAAGCACAAATAGCATAGTAACAAGATTTGACAGAGAAATTACCCGAGTTTTCAAGCTTCCAATAAATCGAATCCGAACAATCTCCCCAAGGCAGCTGGACTCGCAAGATTTCAGCACGTATATCGCGAGGAAATAAATTTCCCAGCAGCCTCATATTCCATGACTTGCGGTCTGCACCCATTAGAAGGCTCACAGTACCCGTGCGAAAAGCTTCAGGCGCATTACTCGCAACTGCTGAATTGATAACCGAAGGCAGCCATCTGTCATTAAAGATCCGAACTGAATTGCCGTCCCCCACTCTCCACGCTAGGCCGAGCTGTAAGTGTTCCTTAGTAGCCAAAATTCCACGCCAAATGAAACTAGAGTTCGGCGTAACCTCAGCATCAAGAAAGTCGCAGGTTGGGAAGTATTTCGACTTATAAAGTCGAGCAATCAAAGACGTTGGGTTTGAGAGAATACGCCAAGCTTGCTTGGTAAGCATTGTTTTATTAAAATCACCCAACCTACGGAAATTCAAACCACCTTTTTCCTTCGGTAAGCATAATTTTTCCCAACGTAACCAATGCAACAAGGATCCCCACCAAAACCTCGCAAAAAATTTTTCAATAGAAGTCAACACATGAGAAGGAAAAAGAAATACCTGCATGACATAAGTCGGGATAGCTTGAGCCACAGATTTTAAAAGCACCTCCTTCCCACTTTGCGAAATATGTTTTCTGGTCCAACCTTGAATCTTCTTAGCAACCCTCTCAATAATAAAATAAAAAATCTCCCTTTTCGAACGACCAATAAGTGAAGGAAGACCCAGATATGTACCATGGTTATCTACTTCATTGACCCTCAAACAACTGACAATATCATTCCTCACAATTCTGCTAACATTCGGACTGAAAATAATAGATGATTTCTCAAAATTAATCTTCTGTCCAGAAGCCAGCTCATATAAGCAAAAAATGTTTTTGAGAATCCCCGTTTCCGCTACACTTGCCTCAAAGAAAAATAAACTATCATCTGCAAAAATCAAGTGAGAAATAGAGGGAGCAGCCGGGCAAATACGACACCCATGAAGCAACCCACTTGCAACCCTATTCTTGATTAATGCAGTTAAGCCCTCCGTACAAATGAGAAATAAATATGGAGAGATAGGGTCACCTTGATGTAAGCCTCTGGATGGTGAGAAACACTGGAATATGCCGTGCTTGTGTTGAATAGTATAGCGAACCGATGTAACAGACAACATGATTAACTCAACAAGCATAGTCGGGAACCCCAACTTCACAAGCATAGCACGCAAAAAATCCCACTCCACCCTGTCATAAGCTTTAGACATATCAACTTTAAGTGAACAAAGTCCCTTAGACCCCAATCGCCTTCTTTGTAAATAATGACTTAATTCAAAGCCTATCAAAATATTATCTATTATTAATCTCCCAGGAATAAAAGCACTCTCGGCGTCTGAAATAATCGAATTCATAATGGGCTGAATTCTATTAGCAATCATCTTTGACATAACTTTAAATAAAACATTACACAAAGAAATGGGACGAAGATCTGAAACCTTACTAGACATTTTTTCTTAGGAATAAGAACAATATGAGTATCATTCAAAAGCGAGGGAAACTCTTTATTACATAAACATTCAATGCAAAAAGAGGATACCTCGGGACCGACAATATCCCAAAATCTTTGATAAAAACCAGGCGTAAAACCATCAGGACCAGGAGCTTTGTCTGGATGCATCTGAAAAAGAGCAAGCTTGACATCATCTTTATCAAAAGGGCGGCTCAACCAAACTCTATCATCTGCCGCGATCCGAGGCTCAATCAAACTGACTATATGATTAAATTCCGTACCTTCAGTCATGAAAAGTGAGGAATAAAAATTCTGAATTAAAGTCTCAAGTCCATTTCCCCAAGCCACCCAATTACCATTGTTGTCCTGTAATCGTAGAAAAGAATTCCTACGATGTCTAGCCGATGCCACACGGTGAAAGTAAGTAGTATTTTTGTCTCCATTCTTTAACCATGTAACCTTTGACCTTTACTTCCAATACTCAGCTTGCTGCTCAAGAAGACGTCCAAGCTCATCTTTCCTCGAAAGAAACTCGCACTGATCATCCCAACCAGCCCATTGCTTCAGCCGACCCAAATCTGCTCGTCTGCCTAAATAATCCATGCTGTCTCCTCCCCCAAAGCTCAAGCTTCATCACGCAACGAGACAACTTCTCCATTAAAGACAAACCCGGCAGGTTCCAGCAGTGAATAACTAACTCACGGCAGCCTGGAAGTATGGTCCAGACATTATCAAACTTAAAACCAGGCTGTCTCGGCAAAGTCACCATGGCACAACTCAAAAGAATAACCGAGTGGTCCGAGCAGATCGTTGCAATATTCCGAACCCAAACATCACTAAAATGTTCCATCCAATCCATGTTAGCCACCACCCTATCCAATCTTTCGCCAATCTAATTATCCGTACCGCGCCCTCTTTCCCAAGTAAACTTATGACCCGTCATACCCAAGTCATGTAGCCCACAACTAACGAGAGCATCATTAAAACCCTCTATCCAAGCTAATGGCCTAGCGTTACCCCCTTCTTTCTCACTGCAAGACATTAAATCATTAAAATCCCCCAACACACACCATGTCCCATTTCCCGAACCTCGGAGATTAATCAAACACTCCCATGATTCTCTCCTTCTACGATTATTATTTTCCGGATAACCATAGAAACCCGAAAGTCTCCATGCAAACTCTTTATCAAGGACATCAATATCAATAAAGTTGCGCCCATATCTACGGAGTCGTAATAGGTCTTTATCCTTCCACATCACTGCGAGACCACCACCATGATTAACATGTGGAACATAAAACGAACCTTCAAACTTAATTCTCATTCTAACACTCTTCACATGATCCCTACCCACCTTAACCTCCATAAGAAACACAATCTCGGGTATATATGAGGAAACTAAATCCTCCAATTCTCGAACTGTCAGCTCCATACCCAACCCCCGACAGTTCCAACTCAACATTCTCATTTATTCGAGCGAACTTCGCCCGGGGAGCTCGCTACCAAATTATTTCTTCGAGATTCCATAGTAACCCGAGAGTTTCCCACACCTAACTCTCCTCTCTTGCGTTTGGGATCAGTAAATACGCAATCCATCTTCATATCCTCCTTACCACTCAAGTCTCCCATATTATTAACAAACTGCCGAATCTAATTAGTAACCTCCTCCTGACCAATTTGTTTCAAGGTCGAGCCTGTGGGCACTAAACTTCGACCTTTTTCGTCTCGTAACCATTTATCCTCCTCCATTACCATATTCCTGCGAATCGTAGCTCTTATAGATGGGTCATACATACGACGGGGCTTATTTTCGCTAACGTAATTTAACGGGCAAGTAATCTCCATATGTTGAAACATGCCACAAATAAGGCATAGCGACGGAAGACGTTCATACTGGAACTGTATCAAAACATGGATGCCTTCATTGATTTTCGTCTTCATCCTTCTTTTGACTGGCTTTTCTGGGTCTATGAGAATACGAATTCGAAGATATAAAGGGCGACTGACCTTGAAGTTATTCTCATCGACCTCCATGACTTCACCTGCAAACTTACCGATAGCAACACAGACTTGTTCCGAAACATACCCTATCGGAACTCCAAACGCTTGTAACCATATTGGTACCGACTGTACCATTATCCCTTCCGGATCCTCGTCGGACTTCCTCGAAGCCAGCGCCAATAATCTGTTATTAAAAGACCATGGAGAACCCGCCCACACTCTATCGTAATCATACTGATGGAAAAAAGTAATAAGGAATCTGTTCAGCCCTAGAGACTTGAAGTTGACACCATACCGAGGTTGCCATAGATTTGATAGGGTTCGTCGAAAAGCTGTTTCATTAATCTCCCTATCCGAATATAGCACTCCCACGTAATAGAATTCCTGCAAATCCTGATTCTCTCCAACCGGCCTGTCAATTGGAACCTCAACTTCCTCCTCCTCTAATTCCAGTGCTTCATATCGTCTACGCAGCTCATCATCTACCCGTGTGTTAGCCATAGTGCTCGGAAAAACAATCAAAAACTGACATGACGGAACCTTGCCGATTAAGCAAGACGGCAAACCCTAGATGACGAAATCTAGGGAGAGACTCTTTAATATGACTTTTTTTATATTTAATTTTTATAATATTGAATGATGATTTTAATGGTTAACAAAACCACTTTATAAGCATTGTTTTTTATCTCTTTATAAACATTTTTTAACTTGTACATTGATAAATAAAGTGGTACATGATTTCATAAGCAAAAATTAGAAATTATTTATTATAAGAGGTGTTTAAGAA
>CAOJBI012592995.1:0-11129 GCA_948277035.1 Euphorbia corollata
TTCAAATACGAAACTATGTTTCGAGCATCCATGTGAAGCACCACTCTTTCAACTCCTTTATTCTTTAACCAACTAAGAGCTTCTCTACAACTCAACGCCTCCGCCATTTCTGGGTCTCTGCTCTCTCGATGCAAACAACTCATTGCACTCGCCACAACACCGAAATTGTTCCATAAAATTGCTCCATGCCCAAGACGTGTACCATGATCAAAAACACCGACATCAATGAAACAATTATAATTTTCATTAAGTTGAGCCAAACTTAGGTCTTGATGCCAATGAAATTCATTAATTAATGGGGCCCACAAATGATGAACTCCCACATGATCATTTGTGCTCAATTGTTTCTTTTACACCTCTTGCCACTCAATCAAAAAGCCAATGCCATGATTAAAAACCAAATGTACTGGTTTCATTTTCCCCTCCCAAGTCCATTGGTTACGTCTAGCCCATACAACCCAAGTCAAAGCACAAATACGCTCCTTCTCCAACTCCGGCAAGGTGCAGACCCATGTCCACCACTGATCCAAGTTTGAAATTGTAACTGGCCAAGCTTGTGACAAACAGGGGCGGAGGGAGGGGTGGGGCACGAGTGGCACGTGCCCCACCGGCCACCGGAATATGAGCTATATATGGTGGCTTGAATAATTTTTGTATATATATATAATTTGTGTATGATTTTATTAATATAGATGTTGTGCTCCAGTGGAAAGAAGGCTGCATGTATCCTTTTAGTGCATGGGTTCAACTCCGTGCACTGACAGTTATATTCTCTTTTTTTTCCTACTTTTACTTCGATAATCTCTCCTTCAATATTCTTTATATTTAATATTTTCCCAAATCATTAACATTTATGGATTGTTATTTTTTTAAAAAAAATTTATTTGTTTCTTTTTTTTTCCTTTCATTTTTTGTAATTTTAAATATGATCTTTCTTAATTAATAAAACTTGTTTATAATTACTTATTAAATAAATAAAAATTTTTTAAAATGTCAAGTAAATTACAAAAAAAATGTGGATGAAATGAAAAATACATGGATGAGATGCATACACGGAAAGAATAATGTAAAATGATTAAGATTTTGCTAATCAATATCATATGGTGTAACATAATTAAAAAAAAAATAAATTGAGATTAGATGATTCAAGTTATTTTAGGATTAGTTTTCTCCGTAGATGTTCAAGTTAAGCTAAAATGGTTTTTATAACGTAACTTGTCAATACAAATACTTTAAACAAACAGAAAATATACATTAAAACTGTTGTAATAATTCATATATCGCTTGTCGTCGCCAATTTATCTTATTAGAGATTGCCCCCAGATTGAATATAATCGTTCCGTTATTTAAATATTTTGTTACCCATTTTTTATTGTCTAAATGTGCCCCACCAGCTTGAGCATCCTGGCTCCGCCACTGCACACCATTGTAGTTGTATATTGCAATTAGATTCAAAGATTCCCTCACACGTAGCGACAAAGTTAAAAATCGTTGCCATTGAACTTGTAGCAGAAACATAAGTTTTTCTGCAAACGATTGTTATTAAATAAATGTATTCACAAATTTAATATAAATATTTTTTAAGATGCGGCTAAACTCTTCAGTTTGTTTATAAAAAAACATTGTTGGTTTCAAATAAGGTTCTCTTCAATTTTGGTTCAGTATGGTATAGATAGTATTTTAATAACTGTTGTAATTTTTTTATTATTTTGGACACAAAAAATACTTAAGTTAAAAAAAATATTTTGACAAGTGAACCTGATTCAGTATGTCTTCATTAAGGTCGCCGCTATGCGGGTAGTCCTTGTGATTTATTTTCACTTGTGCTAGTTGTTGGCTGCTCACTACTCCATTTGAGAAACTCTCCATTCTCGGGCCATTAATCTTCAAGCTTCTTAATGATGGCATTTCAAGTGCCCAATTACCACTGTAGAAACATTTCACATTGTATAAACACGAAACATAGACACTCGACAACTGCGGTAATATGATTTCGCCAGTAACTTCTGTTTCTTATTCGTTCTCTTTGGCAACCATTTCTTCCAAATGAAGACACCGAGATACTCTCAGTTTTTCGAGTTGAACAAGTCCCCTTGCCATTGACACCAATAATATGTTTTTCAATCTGTTGCAACTATAAACGCTTCACATTTTTGGCTTTTGGAAGACGATAAAAGTGGTTGGAATATTGTTAAATACGTGCTTGAGCTTGTCCAGATAATCCAAATGTTTGAAGACTCTTTTACATGAGGTCGTGTCGAAAAAATAACCAAGTTGACACAATCAAATGAATTAGTAACAATATTTAGTTCATCTAACCGAACCAATTGCCTTGTTATAATGTAGCAGGTAAAACAATGTGTAACTATTATTTATTTTCTAGCAGTGGATTTTTCTCGTTCAATTGAAGATAATATAATTATGAATTCGATTATTCAAATAACATCTCACACGAATGAATCATAATAGCATTAAGTCACAAGGAGTTGATTGTACCTCTTCCTTGATGGTCCTGTTAAGATCCATTACGGAATTTATGTTTCTACCATTAACGGATATACTCTCCAGCTTTGGCTTGCATATCCATATAGCTAAATGTCTTTGTTGAGCTGCACCTTTCAGAATCTAGAAATTCCAATAAAGGAAATTCCATTGCATAATTTCCACCATAGAAACACCTCGTATTCTCCATATCTTCTGGATTTATAGATATTAATTTAGAAAATTCAACTGTCTCTTTGATTCTTTTTGCTTCTTATTCACCGTCGTCTTTCGCAGTAACTTGTTCCATTTTACAATTTCCGGAAACCATAACATGCTCCAGCTTCACTAAAAGTTTGGCCACACGAGAGGTGAACAGATGCATTAAATTTTCACATTCTCCCACTTGTTGTATTTCCATTTAATTCCGCTGGAATGTTGAACAATATCTACAAGAATTTCGCAAACATGTTACTTAGTTCGTATCTCTTACAAAGAAATCATTTTAAATGAAAGCATTGAGTATTTTAAATATAGGAAATGAACATATTTCGTGGTATGCTCAAGAGTTTCAGAAATACATATAAAAACTCGACAGGTACCAAAGTATTTACCGGCTTTTGATGCAATGTAGAAGGCGTTAGAATAGCTCTAATTATGGTCCGTATTTTGGGACAGCTGTGAACATACATTCTCTCCAGTGAGATCCAGTCCAGTGAAAATATGGGAGGTGGACACAAAAAGACACCAACTCTGGTAGGTCACTGAATGAGACATGAGTTAACATCGGGAATAACAATGTTTTATTTGTGTTTCCTTTATTATTCAATTGCCAAATCTTGCTCATTTCTTTATTTGATAAATGATGAAGGCTTATCCATAGAAAGTGGATTTTCCATAACGATTAAGGTATACAGAGACCACCATTTCCACGGTGACTGGATTTTCTCTGCTGGATACTGCGTGTTGCCATTTAAATACTATTGTTTTGATATATGTGCTTTCGTTTTTCAATGTGAATTAACTCCATTTTATACTGTTTGCATTTCAAGAGGAGTTTTTAAAACCCACGTTGTGGTCCTTTTGAAGTAGTTTTCTATGTTGATTGGGTTCTGTTCAACATCGAATTAACTGATTATTATGTTGATTGGGTTTTGTTACGTGCTTTTCATTGTCTCACAAATTTTGTAAGCAGATTTGGGAACACAGTGCCCAGAAGAATTCATCTCTGTTCAATGGGAAAAAGTTCTGAGTCAGTTGAGCATCGTTATGCTTTCGATTTTGCTTCCAATTTTATTTTGGCTGTACATATTGGTCTGCCTTCATGATACCAGAACTTTGTTTGATTTCATTTCAGAATTTATACAATTCTGACGTTTGGCGATCTCTCCCTCATGTTCTTCTTATTCTTAATCATTACTCTAGATATGTGGTTTGATTCAGGAAAAAATATCAAAATTTTATTGCAGGCAAGGTGTTTGTTTAAATGCCACAGAGAGAAATTAGCCATTTATTAATTGTTTAATTTGTATATTGATGCTATGCTCAGTTACGTTTCATGCATTTTGCTTAGCCTTAATATTATCAGTTTCTATAAGATTCTTATTTGCCCAATTCAAATATACAATTGATTTATTTATTGAGTTTTAGTTGATCTATTGCTTCATCTTTTTCTTTGTTTGTTGTGTTTAAGAGCTGAATTAGTTGTTTTTAACCTGTAGAAATTTTTTTCACTTAAAGAGTGGTAACGCCTTTGACAACAATATTGCTAATTGGTTCTGTTGGAGTGGGGAGGATAAAATTGATTCACTTAAAATTCATAAGAGGAGTAATTAGAATTGAACACAAAATAATTTCATCAAACACAAAATACAATATAAAATAAATTATTTTCCTTATCACTCTCAAACTCAAATACAAAATGTAAAATTAAGGACTTTAAATAGAAAAATATGACTGACACTTTCAAAATCTAAATATTATATTATGTCCATACTCTTATTATGCCCCATACCTTACACATAATAATTCATATTATCCAACCACTAACCATTTTCACATGTCAATAATTCAAGCATTTTTATTGTTTCTGTAATCTACTTCCACTTCCATGCAACGTGCATGTCTCATCAACTTTCTTCCTTAAATTAATTAGGAATGAGCAATGCCAGCCTCCATAGATCCACTAATGTAGAAATTTGATTGAAGGAAGCCCTCTTATGCAAATCAATATAGAAAACTGTAGGTTATAGGCAGCAAGTCGAACAACTGCAATGCTATAAGACCCACTGTAAATATCAAATTAATTATCAATGAGAATACATTCCATTTCTCACATTCTCTACAGCTTTTGCTTAGTCCCGAAATCAATCTGGCTGATTTATACTTAATTGAATACAATACATAAGAAGGAGCCTAAGAACAGGTTATATGTGCAATGAATGGACGGGTTATATGAAGTAGCAATCAGAGTATAAATTATGCTACTTTTTTTCTGACTGAATGAAATAAGACTTGGGACTTTCAAGCTGATTAGTAGAGGCAACACAAGAATTGGGCCCAACCCACTCTTATTTTCAATCTCTATTGTGCCCCCATTTTTAATTAGCCCTCCCCATGTGTTTGACGTCACGTGACTAGCAGCAGCACCTTTTATATTTTGTGAAACCCATGATTTCACACTACTAAAACTGCCGCCCTTGTTCCCCTCTTGTGTCAGAGTTGTTTCTGCCATTCTCGCCAAATGCATAGTACTGATCCTTGTTGTCGGGTTATGCATAACAACCATACTCCTAATCTACTCCTTCAATCCCGACATAAAGTAACGTACATACTGCATCTCACATTTTCGTGGAACCAGCGCTACCACCATCTCGAAATCCTTTACATATTCTGCCACTGTACCCGTTTATTGGATACTTGCTAGGATCTGATAAGGATTTGAATCAAAGTGTCAGAATCTTTGCAAGAACTCGTTCTTGAACACCTCCCAAGTCAGTGTGGTGTTGATTCAATAAACACTGTGAACCAGTGAATAACTACTCCCTCCAAACGTATCTCAACGTTTGGCAGCCATAGTTCTGGCAGAGTCTAGTTAATTCGGAAACACGTTTCTTGAAATCCACCCTCTTCGGTCATTCCCTTCAAAAAGAGGCAGCCTGACCTTCCTTCCAGCCATGTATCCCTTTGAATGTCCTAAACCGTTGTTATTTATATCATCCTAATCATAATCTCTGCCGCTTGATTTGAAAAAACCCCTGTCGCCTGGTTTCGGACCTCCACCTGAGGTCTGGACTCGCATTTCAAGTTGCCTCCTTAAATGTGGAGTTTCATTTTGTCCTATTTGAGTATGTAAGCTGGACTGGTTTCCACCACCGCTTGCTGCCTGAGAAGAAAAATTGTCTTCCCTTGTTTGTTTGCCTTGGCTTTTTAGTGCGCTAGAAAGTTGAGGCCTCATCTCATCAATGGACTTGTGTAACATCATAACTGTTTGGTTTCATGAGAGTGAACTCCTTCATTCATACACTTCTTTTTGCACCTCACCCACATCTTTTTGCACATCTGAAAGATGTTTATCCAACCCGTTTAGTCTAGCATCTATCTCCTCAAGATCGCTTTGAATCTTATCCATCTCACCCGTTTTAGGCATCTGACAGGTCAGACCAATTGATAGAGAATCGATATAGAATAGATGAAATAGAACTGATAATACTAGAATTGAGTAATTGAAAGAGGAATTACAATCTAAATTAGTGATTCAAAGAATAAGAACAAGAACAAAAGGAAAAACAAAGGATAACCAAACACAGAGAAATGCTCCTACAGGGATATATATATATATATAAACCCTAAACAAATGTTACTTTATTTAAATTTACTATTCTATCCTTACTAAATAACTCTTTCCTAACAGTAAATCTTTGGCCCCATCAAAATAATGGACAATAAGAACAATCTAATAGTATTACAAAATTCAAAAATAGGAAAGTAATCAACAATCATGGAAAACGAAGTAATTCTAAAATTAATCCACTATTTTAAGGATATTGATTTGTTTGTGGATATGTAGTGATTTTGTTAGGAAAATGGTTAATTTAGAAAATAATGCTTAAAAGGAGATAAAATAGAGGTGTTGACAATTGGAGCAGTTAAAATAAGAAAGACATTGACTTTGACACTAATTAGTGGGCTGTTTGAACGGAGAAAAAGATGTTGATCGTGATGATGGAAGTTATCAAGGTCATTTTTCTGAACTAGAGTAAATTATATATACAATGATATATGAATCAACTAAAAAAAAAGTAGCAGCAAACTGACAAATTTTATAATGTAAATAAAATACTCTTTAAAAAAAGCATAATACCATGGCTATGTCCCTACCACCAGCCACCTTTTAGGAGTGGGTTAGATAGTTGACCCACTTATAGCAAGAGAAAAGAGTATTGTCCTTCAAATAAAACTTTAATCCTGACCCAATATGCAATATTTACACATTGGAATCAAAATTCCTTGCGCAAGACTAGTCCAATTCCCTTCATTAACATTTATAATGGTAAACAATAGTTTTAGAAAATATCATTCAATAACCAGATTCACTGTTTTACAAAAACAAATATATAAGCAGAATACATCAACAGATTCACGTTGCAAAACTATACATAAAACAGGGCTCATTCTATATATGAAGCTCTAAACCCAGTGAGCAGAGCAAGCTGCAGCTAGCTTTGGGTTTGTGTTTGGTTCTGTTAACATGCAAATTGTATATATTTCCTTTTTTAAGTTCATCAATCCACTAATTCTATAGCATAGTACACAAAAGTTTACCAGAAACAATTGAAAATGTAGGAATGAGACAGGTTTATCATGAAAAAGTGTCTTTCTAGCTAGTTCTGTAGTGAGTCATGTGTTAGACGAGCAACGTATTCTTTAATCATTATGTGCATTTAATATATATGCAGCTTCAAAATCACATATAACAGAGAATCAATCTTACTGATGTCTCCATAAGATGGTTCCCGTCAGGCCCTGGCAAGACAATGCCCTGAAATCTATAACTTGGCCTATGATATCATCCGAATCCAAAATCACAACGCTGCAGGGGGATTTTTGTTTGCAACAACAAGTTGGGTTTCCGATGCATCTTCATTCCTCTTATTACTCATTAAGACCAGGGCCGTTCCAGGAAATTTTGAGACCTTGAGCGAAAGAAAATATGGGCCCTCATAAAAGTAGATGTGCATATAAGGGCATTATTTTTTTTAAAAAATCACGCAATTGTGCTTGCATTAAACAATTCATCACTTAAGATGTGACTTGAACCTGAAACTTCTAGGAATTGAAAGTTCAATCTTAAAGCATTAAACTATGATTGGTGGGTGTGAATTAAATTTAATATTTCATCAATAAATAATAAAAAAATATTATTAATACATATTTTATAATATTGATCATCAGGAATAAAAATTAAAATTTTAGTTTAATTTCAACAAAAACATTTTTTTTACTATAATAAATTCGACGAAATATAGCTTACAACTATTGATTAAATTTATATGTCATAATTTTGAATTCATACATGAATGACATACAAAATCAAATACCACTAAACTTTTAATTGTTTAATACATTACAAACATGATTAAATATTTTGTTAAATAATTGTTTAAAAAAATTTGATAGAGTTTTAGTTTAATTATTTGTTTATAATTTAAATGATAATTAACAAAAAAATTAACAGAGGAAGGAATCGAACTCAGATCTACAGCAAGGTATACACCCGCCCCTGCCACTAGAATAGACATCCTTTATGTCTATCTTACTCACGTTTATGTATATATATTTTTTATGTTTGTATAACACTCAAAAATTTCCGAGATCCTCTTCTACTCGGGGCCCTGAGCGGTCGCACACCTCGCTCCTGCTCAGGGCCGGCCCTGATTAAGACATCAGTAAGTGAAGGATGTTTCTTGAGAAAAGGGCTGATTACTAATAGCTTCCTAGAATTAAGAGCTTCAATTTCTTTTCTAACACTGCCATATTTTCTAGAGTCTAACTTATCAATGAAATTAGCATTGGAAAATGGGTTTTTATAGTCAACAACTTCAGAAGAATATTTAGGTTTTTGTTCTTGAGTTTCATTGCACATTTTAGCAGACAAGGGAACATTGCCAGAGTTACCTCCATCATCACTAGATAATTTTATCCTTTTGTGTCTTTTGGAATATAAATTAAACTAATTTCAGTGACCCAAATCAACTCCACATCTGAGATCAAGTACATGCATAATTTCATCTTTAAGTATCCAGAAATCAAATGTTTTTTCATTTCATTCACAATGTATATGGGTAATATAAATCCTTTTACTGAACAAAATCAGTATAGCAAAGCTCAGATAAGGTACATAAAAACGAATTAATAACAACAAGTGACGGACCCAGGATTAGGAGTTCGGGGGGTACACTTATATAGGAAAAAAAATCGAGTTAAACTAGAAAGTATGACATATAACAAAATCATAGTATTTCAAACCTTATATACATACATATGGTTAAAGTCTACTAAACATAAACAAAAACTAATAAATGCATTGAACTCTCGAACTCATCATGTCCTCTAAAAGCCAAATCTTCCCCAAAAGAAGCCGAACAACATCTACAACCGTTTTCAATCTAGTACGATACTCATCTTCCATAGCAAAAGTTCTAAAATCCAAAACATTATCTATATTCCCTTTTTGCTTTTGAAATTCAATTGACCTCACTCTACATTCATTGTGACAACTACCTGGAAGTCCTATATGCGCCCTAATACCAATTGTACCATCTTTCCAATCATTAAACCTTTCTTCGGTCCATACCTTCGACCCTTGGTCAGATTTCAGCGTTTCAGGACACTTTTCTGAAATTGGAAACAGCAAATAAAAAGAACTCCTGGAACTTTCTTTACTAGTTCCATGATGTTATATAGTTTCTCAGCCTAATCAGTCCACTGTTTCACTACCTCCTTCCACAATCTCGACTTCCATTTCATTCATTTCTCTAATGTCATGGGATCCAAGCAAGGGCTCTTACAAGACAAAAAATGCTTCAGAAGGGCTATGCTGGGCTTCTTAAGATTCCGTTGAAAGTAATATTTAGAGAAATTATGAGAGAATTAGTTAGTTACCTTGAGCAGTGTGGTGTATTGTTATATAATGATTGATAATTGTGAGGTGGATACATGCCTCTACCATGTGACAAGTATTGGCCAAGTTTGGGTTGTGGACCCTAGAGTATTGTCTTGGGTTGTGGGTTAAAATTGAATTGATGTAAATTTAAAATCACAACCTTACATCAATTCTCTAACCCAAATTGATGTAAATTTAATTGTTTGTTATTTGCTTATTTTTTATTTATGATACTCTTACTTAATTTTGCTTTATAATACTTGTAAAGTCGGCATTTTTATAGGAAAAACTGTTTGTTATTCAACTAGAAAAATTTTGTCGGAATTCCAAACTTAATAGAGTTTTAACTTCTAAAATACTAATTAGGCAACCATGATATTCCGAAAAGCCATTAACATTGATGAACAAAGCCTAAATTTAGGTGTTCTATATGTATCAAATGGTTGAAGTAAATGATTCACTTAAATACTTACGTTAGAGCTTACAAATGGGTGGCAATTAGTGCAGTAAGGTTGTGATTTTATCGTGGCATGACCGGCTTCGTGACTTTTTGAGCCAAATTCAAACCTGAATTCAAAATATGTTTTAACTAATTATATGATGTGCTTTTGTGTGGCATGAAAAAATAGTGTGAATATATACTGACAATTAAATTGTTAAGAAGTACATAACTACAAGAAATGTGTTAGAGGTAACATCAATTTATAAGCGTCGTATATGCAAATAACAATCAAAACGAAATGCAACAAGCCGAACTTTGTTCATGCTTCCATTAAATTTTTTGTCAAAGCGTACTCTGAACTAAAATGAACAAGCCGAACTTTGTGTCAAATAGTACTTTTCATTACACGAGAAAGTCTTAATAACGTTTTAGTAAAGGAAAATGTTCTAATCATCTTGACTCAAATGTAACCACAAAACATTGATAGTATCATAAGGGAAGTATTGTCATAATGCACGTCTTTTATAGCCTTCCATATATAAAAGCACACATTAACAAATAAAGAGAAAAATCACTTACTAAATATTCTAGCCTATGCTGGTTTGAGCAAACAAATAATATCTAAGACTAACGATTCTGATAATGAAAATATTTAATTTATTCACATGTTAAACACTCATTAACACCACAAATAAATTCAGGTGTACAAACACATAAAATTGCTGCAATTCTATCACTCAGGTTTAAAGAAATTCCCTGACTGAGACCAATGCCTTCTGCTGTAAAATATCTTGAATGCATATGTTCACGAAGAAAGTTTCCACATCATCACTTCTCATGTGTTCCGCTCATGCCACTACAAAATATTCAAGTTAATTTTGATCAGACTGTAGTAAATACCGCTTCTTTTTATCAGAAAATACTATTAAATTGTCTGAAACTCTCACTCAATTGTGCGCTTCTAGGAGATTTTCAGGAAATAAAAAGAGAACTAGCTAACTCATGGGCTGTTATTCCTAAGGAGTAAGGAGCGTACCTTTT
>CAOJBI012593216.1:0-18773 GCA_948277035.1 Euphorbia corollata
GATAGTGTAATTGGGGTAGCTTTTAGGAGAATTGGTGATATCTGTGTATAGTTTTGAGGCTACAGTATTATGTGAATAGAATTCTCGCAAGCCCTGCAAGATGGCAAAGACAGGTTGAGAAGCTACCTGTAATGCATGGCATGTTCCCTCTTGTTGCCGAGATAAAGCATCAGCTGGAGTGTTCTCTTTTCCCGGGCAATATTGGATATCAAAATCAAATCCCAAAAGCTTAGTGACCAAACGTTGTTGATCTGTTATCAAGACAGACTGTGTCAATAAGCTTCGAATAGGCTGATGATGTGTCCGAATAATAAATTTAGAACCCAGTAAATACGGACGCCACTTCTGAACAGCTTCTGTGATGGCATAAAGCTCACGAAGGTAAGTAGACGCAGCCTGCATCTTTGGATTAAGTTGTTTGCTGAAATAAGCAATTGGATGACCAGTTTGCATAAGCACCGCACCAATTCCCACACTAGATGCATCCGTTTGAAGCACAAAAGGTTTTGTAAAATCCAACAATGCAAGAATGGGAGTTGTAGTAAGAGCCTGCTTCAAGGATTCAAAAGCGGCAGTGGCACTAGAATTCCAAATAAAAGCATCCTTGCAAAGTAGTAAAGTTAAAGGGGCTGCAATTTGCGCAAATTGAGACACAAATTTTCGATAATAACCAGCTAGGCCAAAAAATCCACGGAGTTGCTTCACATTAGTCGGAATAGGCCATGATTGGATTGCCTCAATTTTAGCAGGATCAACAGTCACGCCTTCAGCAGAAATAAGATGTCCAAGATAGGCTAATGTGGTGCAGCCAAACTCACATTTAGAAGGCTTAGAATAAAAGAAATTGTCCTGCAAAATTTGAAAGACATGTGCCAAATGCTGCATATGGGCCGACAAAGAGGAACTATAGACAAGAATATCATCGAAGAAAACCAATACAAACTTTCACAACACAATACGAAAAATGGAGTTCATAACTGACTGAAAAGTAGAAGGAGCATTTGTTAAACCAAAAGGCATTACCAGAAATTCATAATGGCCTTCGTGGGTACGAAATGCAGTTTTGTAAATATCATCAGAGAAAACTCGCAATTGGTGGTATCCAGCAAGAAGATCAAGCTTGGAGAAATATTTTGCTCCATGTAATTCATCTAATAACTCGTCCATAGTAGGAATAGGAAACTGATCCCTTATTGTTATTGCATTCAGAGCTCGATAGTCAACACAAAATCGCCATGATCCGTCTTTCTTTTTAACCAATAAAACAGGGGATGAGAATGGACTTGTGCTAGGCTGAATAATACCTTCAGTTAGCATTTCTGAAATTAAACGCTCAATTTCACTTTTCTGAGAATGAGGATATCGATATGGGCGTACATTGACTGGAAGAGCTGCTGGTTCTAAGGGAATATGATGGTCGGAAGGGCGTTTAGGAGGTCAACCTTGTGGAGAGGCAAATATTTTGTTGTAATTTTGCAGTAAGCATTGAAGTTCCTCTTTGAAGGTGGGATTAAGGGATTTTGAAATGGGGAAATTGATTGGGGCGACAGTGTTTGATGATGAAGAAGATAATGAATTAGTGGGTTGGGTTATATGAAGGAGGTAATAGGATGCATTAGCTTTAGTATGGTGAGTTCGGGCTAGTTGGCTCATTGTGATAGGGTATAAAGAGGCCCGTTGAAGCCCATGTAGTGTAAGAAGACTTCCATTATGGTTAAAGCTCTTCGATAGTGCTTTATAGTCAAATAAGACTGGGCCAATAGAAGCTAACCACTGGACCCCCAAAACCATACCTGCTCCATATATGGGTAAAACATGAAGATCAATATGAAATTCAGTAGAACCCAATTGAACAGGTGTGTTTGTGCATAATCCCTCACAGTGAAGAGAATCACCATTACCAACCGTCACATTCAGGTGAAGAGATGGTTGAAGTGTTAATCCCAGAAATTTACCCATTCAACTTTGAATAAAAATTGTGGGTAGACCCACTATCAACAAGAACCACAATAGATTTACCTGCAATTTTGCCTTCTAATCGTAGAGTAGAAGGAACAAAATGCCCTTCCAAGGCATGAAGCGAGATGGTTGGGGTCAACTCTTGAACTTTAGTGAATGTAGAGGCATCTACTATGTTGTTGGGGTTATCATCTAAAGAACTATCGTTAAGCTCATAAGGTGACTCAATTGATTCCATAAAATCATCTTCATCAGCCAACATACATTTAAATTGGGGTGGTTTACAATGATCGCCTGGTAAAAACCGCTAATCGCAATTGAAACACAATCCCCGTTCTCTTCGAGAAGCCATTTCAGCCGGAGTTAATTTGCGGATGGGTAATTTTTGCAAAGTGGGTGTCAATGAAGGTTTGAGTGGAGGCTTATTTGGCGAAGGAAATTTGGATGGAAATGGCTGAGAATGAGGGTTGAATCTACTGGGGTTAGGGCGGAAAAATGGGTTCCGATTAGCATCATTTTTTTCATCTAACAATTTTGCCACACCAATGGCCTCAGAAAGGGATTGAGGCTTGCGAATAAGCAATTCTTTTTTAATTTCATCTTTCAATCCAGAAATAAAGCAGTTAAGCAAATTTTGAGAAGTTAATCCAGGGGTATGAATGGATATAGTTTCAAACTCCATAATATATACAGCCAACGACCCTGTTTGGCGCAGTTTATATAGAGCAACTTCATAGTTTTTGTAAGTAGAAGGGCCAACCTGGTTTCTAAATCCCTGGAGAAACGCTCCCAAGAGTTGAGTTGATGTGTTGAGTGCATCCATTGGTACCACTGCAACGCGAGACCGGACATGTAAAATGCGGCTATGGTGAGTTTCTTGTCCTCTAGAGTTTGATGATAGGTAAAGAATCTATCAATTTGGAATAGCCAACCAGTAACATTTTCACCGGGGAAGAATGGGAGTTCTAATTTCGGTAGGCGGGGCTGATCATATGTGGGTTGTAAGGTAGGAGGTGGTTGGCTAGAAGAGGGATTGAAGGAAGGAGGTGTTTGGCTAGAAGAGGGAATGAGGGAATAGGGTGTTTGGCTAGAAGAGGGAATGAGGGAATGGGGTGTTTGGCTTGAAGGTGGGTTTGGAGCAAAGGGGTTTACAAAGGTAAAATGAGGAGGGCTTCTGGGAGAAGGTAAAATGGGTGGTTGGATGATTGTTGGTGGGGCTTGTTTCTCAATCCGAGACAAAGAGGAAATAATTTCAACCAAGGATTTCTGGATGGAATCATTAGCAATGGTGTTCTGGGTAATTCTCTCGTCTTGTTTTATTACTGTTTTGGTGAGCTCTTTGAGTTCTTTAGAAAGTCCATTGATGGATTCTTCTAAAGCTTTGGTTCGAGTTGCTGCTCCATCAACCATTTTTTACTCTCAATGAAAGCACCAATGATGGAGCTTTATATTGAAACAATAAGAAAAAAGGAAGAATTATAAGAAGAAGAAGATTAGAAGAAGAAGAGTGAGAGAAGAGATAGAATAGGAAGATGGGTTTAATTCATGCTGCCTCTGTGAACATGGTCACCAAATCGAAGGAACTAGGCTCACTGGTTTTGTACCAAGATAGATTTCTTAATGAAATCTGATGTAAATGAGTCGCCACTTGATTTAATTTTTAGAGGTCAATTAAGTAAACGATAAAATGTAACCAGAGATGGGTTCGGGGAACATGTCAGGACGATGTTTGTTGGACTAAATGAAATGCAGGTGAAAAGATGGTTTTTTGATGATTTAACTTGAGATCCATAATTAATTTACAGATCGGCCTACATATCCCATATTGAATAGGGAAATCAAAGTCAATGTAGTTCGAATATGTCTTTTGAAGGCGAAGGGATGCATTATGCATGAATGCGTGCTTTTAAAGCCAAGTTGGGTTTATTTAACCAAATTTAGTTTATAGACCTTAGGTCTGGATGCTTCTTTTGAAGGCTTAATGAATGATTGAATGCTTCTTTGAAGGCTTATGAATGATTTTATCAAAATTAGTTTATAGACTTTAAGTCTGAATGCTTCTTCGAAGGCTTATGAATGTACCTAAATTGATTTTAGTGTTTAATTCCAAATTGATTGGCTTTAGGCCAAAAGAATGATTAAATGTGATGCTTCCTTTGGAAGGCTTATGAAAGATTTTAAACCAATTTAGTGATTTAATTGAAAAAGGATGACTTTGAATCAAAAGCTTGAATGGCTTTAAGCCAAAAGATTGATTGATTAAAGTTGGGGAAAAGATTGAATGACTTTATGTCAAAATTGAAAGGCTTTAAGCCAAAAAAGGTTGATTGATTGAAAAGAAATGACTTTATGTCAAAATTGAAAGGCTTTAAGCCAAAAAGATTAATTGATTAAATCCATTTTAGGATTTCCTTAATTGACCAATTGATTGAAAGAATGTTCCTTTAGGAACTTGAGATGAAGAGAATGCATGATGCAAGAATGTTCCTTAGGAACTGAGTAGAAGAGATAGAATGAAAGGGAGAAGATAATTTACCTTGTCGGCCTTGAGTCCACTTCGCAAATCCAGAGTCACGGTTCAATTTTAATTAAAGTTAAAGTTTAATTTAATCGGACAACACTTAATTATAAAATTAAATGACTCGAAGGGGTGTGACAGAAAGCTTCGAAAAGATCGAATAAAGGACTTGGGAGGGAGAAAGCTGATTCACCAATCAGTTAGGGGCCCTGAAAATGAAGCAGGAGGATCTCTATTTATAGGTTGAAAAATTAGGTCAGGGGGCAAAAACGGAATTCTGGTGCCGGCGCGCCGTTTCGGTGTGCCGGCGCCGGAACGGCGCTGCAGCGCCAGCTTGGCACCGTAGCACCAACTTGGCGCTGCGGCGCCAAGTCCGACACTGTCTTATTTCGGTTTTTTGGATATTCTGGGAGTTCTAGACCTTCGATTGAGATTCCGAGACCACCTCGACGATCCTCATTCCGTCGCGGACATTTAAAGTGGTATATTGATATACTTCCGGAGACTTTTACCGGAACTGATCTGTGTCATTCGGAATTTTGGCTTACTGAGTTTCAACTGTTCGGATTTTTGCGAACGAATAGAGTTTTTCGAGTGAAAATGACCCAACGGTCAACGCTAGACGCTTCGCGTCTAGCCCCACTCTATCGAAGCCTAATTCGGCCGTTTAGGCCTCCGAATTCGCGTTTTAATTATTTTTAAGGGCTGAATTGCAATTTTTCGACTCAATTCCCGAGCTGAAAAATCGAGTATTCACAGCCTCATATGTGAGGTTTCATTGATATATATAATAGCATTGTAACAGAAATTGGTTATAACCGAATACAGCTCATCAAGTAATGATTACATCAATATGGAATTAATTAATCCTATATATAATCTTGGTATTTTGCTGGTGGGTTAATTGTTCTTCCACCTCTTCTAATAATAGCTTGAGGAGCTGAGTTGGCATTGATTCTGTTTGCAACATCAACAAAATTTGACTCTTCACAAAATATAATTAACTTTAGATAGGAAGCAATATAAAATAAACCAAATTTGATACCTGAATATTCCGTTTGATAACCTGCTACTAATTCTTCTTCTGCTTCTGGCAAATCAAAAGGTAATCTTTCTGCAAAATTTTTCAATCTGAAATTTTTAATCATTCAAAACTACAATTAACATCTTCAAACATCTATTTAAAGTCTAAAAAATTGTTCACAAAAAGGTAAAACAAAACAACAAACACACAAACTTTTAGAAAATTACAATTTAGTCCCAAAAAAATAAACATAAAATTAAGGGGATAAATGTCGAAAAATGACCCAGCACACTGCAAAGCAATGAATTCAATCCAGAATGACTATTCCAATGAAAATAAGGCAAGATTAATTCACTGAAATCTTAAAGTGTAAAAATCACCCATTTTGCCGGTCCACCTTCTACATATAAACTAAAGCCCTTTCATTTACATCATTCTCTCCGGGGTGGACAGAATTCGCCTCGAATTGTCATCGTCGAAGAATCCCCAGAATACTGTACAAGATGCTTTACATTGAACATATCATCAGTTCGTATATGGCTTGGCAATTTCAAACTGTAGGCATTAGGATTGATTTTCTTAATAATCTCCAATGGGCCAATCTTCTTTGCTGAAAGCTTGTTGTAATCCCCAACAAAGAACCTATCCTTGGTTAGGAGAGCCAAACAAAATCTCCAACTTCAAACTCTAAATATCGAGCTTTTTATTAGCAACTTCCTTATAATGGGCATTGGATCGTTGCAAGTTCCATTGCATATACAGCTTCATGAAAATTTTGCAAACTTTCTACAAAAGTCTCGACAGTGCCATGACGCCAAACCTTGTTTGGGAAAGGCAAGAGATCTAATGGTCCTCGCAGCAAGGATGAATACACGATTGCAAAAGGACTGTAACTGGTACTGCGGTTAACGACATGGTTAAGTGCAAATTCAGCATGAAAAGACTTCAAATCCCAACTCTTCAAATTCTCACCAACCAAACTACGAAGTAAATTCCCTAACGAATGGTTTACTACATCAGTCTGTCCATCAGGTTGAGGATGGTATGCACTACTAAAGTTCAGTTGCGTGTTTACCATTTCAACATAGTGCACCAAAATTGACTTAAAAAGCACGTAATCTTGTCTGAAAAATAGATTTTGGCAACCCATGAAGTTTATAAACCACGCGAAAATACAACTAGTATACCTATTAGCACGGTCCGCTCGACCCGATGAGGATACATACCTATTTCGAATTACAGATTTGACATGAGTGAAACGTAGTCGAGTTGTCGTATTTATTTTATTCGTAAATCTAAAAGACCGAAAAATTGCATTGTGAGAAGTCTCGTTTCTCGATTCCAGAAAAAACCCGAAAAGTATCAAAACCCAATTGAAAGGGGTCCTGATCCTACTTTATAGGCTCCCCATTTTTGGAGGATATGCCCCCTAGGTAATTAGTTTGCAAGCTAATTACCTTTGGGTAGCATCCCTCCAAATTCGGGAAGTTAGGGGAGCTACCCCTAGGTAGGTAATTAGCCCGCAGGCTAATTATCTCCATACTATAAAAGAGAGCTTCCCCCTTCCCATTAAGGACAAGTTTCGGATCCCGATTCGATCCATTGAAAATTTCGCCAGTTTTTGCCTCTTAGCACACAAAGTGTTTGAACAACATCATTTTTCACACTATATAACTTCTCTAGGTTAATGATCTTGCTACTAATAATATGAAAAAAACATACACAATCAGGAGATAACATACTAACTTCACAAGGTAAAATTCTCGAAGTGCTCCTGGTAAGAATTGTTGCATGAGAACATGATTGTCATGTGATTTCATTCCTACTAATTTCAAGTCACTCATCAAAACAATCAACTTGAAATTTGAACAATAATCTGCAAGTAATTTCAAACTATGTAAAGACTCACAAAATCTGGTTTTTACGACTTTCGACAAAGTATAGCAAGCTGGTGGTAGGTATGTCCACTTGCCTTGTTTTTCTATGGCTAACTCTTTTATAACCATTGAAATCATGTCTTCTGTTGCATTTAAACCATTCTTTGTTTTCCTAGGCATGTAAACATATTTTTAAATATACATGACATCAAGGCAGTGCCACCTCCATATATTTCCAATACGATAGATCCCAAAAGATTGACATTTTTTTATATCCGCCATCAGTCTTACCTTTATAAGGTTTTCCATATTCTATCCCAATGTCTTTAACCTGCTTATAAACCTGCATTTCTGTCAAAGCCACTCACGCCATACTCGATTCCATCTCTTCATTAGAATCTTTCCTTTTCTTTCGAAAAGGATGAGTCGTAGGAAGAAACTTTCGATGATTCATATAGATATGTTTCTTAGAATTTTCGAGATGAAATGAATTCCTATCATCCGTACAAATTGGACATGCTTTTTCCCCTTCGTTTATCAACCACACAAATTACCCATAAGTTGGAAAGTCATTTATATATAGTTTAGAAGATCATGGCATAAAGGGTTAAATTAGATTTATGAAATGTGTCAAACACCATCACACCTTCTTCACAAAGCAACTTTAAATCATCAATCAAAGGACCAATATATACATCTATGTCAGTCCCTGGTTGTTTCAGCCCGGAGATGAAAAGTGATAACAAAAGGTATATCTGCTTCATACACAACCAAAGAGGTAAATTATATATAGTTAAAATAACAGGCTACGTGCTTCATTGGGAACTCAAAGTTCCAAATGGATTCATCCCATCCGTACATAGACCAAGAAGTAAATTTTGAGCCTCACTACCGAATTTTGGGAACATATCATCGATTCTTCTCCATTAGAGAATCAGTTGTATGCCTCATTAGCTTATTATCCTTCCTAGAATCATAATGCCATCTCAACAGTTGTGCAATTTTTTCTTTTGCTAAAAGAAGTTTAAATCTTGGTATAATCGAAAGTTACCATAATACCTTTGATAGTACACGTTTATCTATCAATCCTTTTTTCTTATAGCGACTTGAACCACACCTTCGATAAGCTTCCAGATTCACATACTTATTTCAAAATAATACAAAATCTTTTTCACATGCATGAATCCTCTCATACTCCAATCCCATAGGGTACATGAGGTTCTTTGCCTTGTACAATTTGTTTGGGAGTGTGTTCCCATCAGGAAGCATGTTTGTAAGCACTTACAACAATTCTTTGTAATATTCATCAGTGATATTGTGTCTTGTCTTCATATTGAACAATTTAAGGATGGGTGGTAGTGCTTTCCACTTAACAGCTCAGAAATAGCTCTGTCTTTGATGATATGTGAATACTTTCAAACATGATGGGATTCTCCATGAAGTTATCTTCTACATCATGCATCATTTCGTCAAAACTATCAACTGTATCTCTCACATAATCATATCTTGAACAATAGAATCAAGTATTGTCTCATTCATGGGAGTAGCTGAGCTCTCCAAAATATCTAAAACTTCACCATGCCATGTCTACTTTGTGTACCCTTTTGTAAATCCCCGACGAATTAAGTGATCTTTCAATAAATCCATGCTTTCTAGGATCCTTCTGTTATTGCAATCTAAAAAGGACAACGAATACCAAGCCTTGTTTTTTACTTGTATTTAAGGGCAGCGGCAATAAAACCATCGACACCTTGCAAGTACTTAACGAAAGCCCATTTTATATACATCCAACTCCGATCCGTTATATATCTAAAGAAATGCAAATCTAATTAAACTATACTCTAGAATATCCCACAAACATACCAAGTAAAAGTAAAACATATGCCAAATAATAGAGTGAATCACTAAACCGGATTAAAAAAATTATATTTATATATACACACACTCAGTAGCAAATGCATAAAGGTAGCAATATTTTTTGTAATATGATTGTGTCAACCTGAATTCAGTCTAATAGGTAATAGATTTACATCCATACATGTTGGAATGCATTGTATGCACTTTATTTAGCTTATCATGTGCATTATTTGCTTACTATTTTTGGGATATTGCTTAATTTATGCCTATTTTGTGTTTTTGATAGTGAAATGCCAAAAGTTGAAGATTGTGGTTAAAACGTGGATACTGGAACTTTCTGAATCATGATTTGGTGTCGATATGGATTAAGCCGTGGGCATGCCAAAAGGCAACGACCAATGTAAATTCGAATCTGTTTTGTGACGTGGACGTATTTCAACTGATTCTTCCCACATTTAAATTTTGTCCCACCTTTGTAGTAACTGAAATATTCAAGACCAGATTTTTAGCAGGTTACTGATATGAATTGTCGGGAGTAATGGGTCATGTACATCAACCACTTCCTGCTAAAACGTGAAAAACTGCCAACCATTTCCAAATTTGTGGAATTTTGAAGACATCAACTGTTATTTTGCTAGTTAGTTTTTCTATTTAAGCATTAGTTAGCTTTTGTTTTAAACATACAAAGTTTAACGTATAGACAGTTTAGTTAGCTTTTGTCCAAATATCATGTCTTGCTAATTTTCAATTCAATCAAAGGTTAATCTGTGAATACTCGATTTTTCAGCTCGGGAATTGAGTCGAAGAAATTGCATTTCAACCCATAAAATAATTAAAATGCAATTTTGAAGGCCTAAACAGCCGAATTAGGCTCCGATAGGGTGGGGCTAGAAGCAAAAGCCTCTAGTGTTGACCGTTGGGCCGTTTTGACTTGGAAAACTCTACTCTTTTACGAAAATCCGAAGAGTAGAATTTCAGCAATCTAAAACTCGACCCGCTTTACAAATAAGCAAACCAGCTCCGGTAAAATTCTTCAGAAGTATATCAATATACCACTCTAAACGTCCGTAACGGAACGAGGATCGTGGAGGTGGTCCCGGAATCTCAATCGGAGGTCCGAAACTCGCAGAAATCGCGAAAAACTGCACCGAAAAGTCGAACCGGGCTGTGCCGAGCTGGCGCCGCAGCGCCAACTCGGCGCGCCGGTGCCATGTCGGCGCTGCAGCGCCAACATGGCGCTGCAGGGCAATTCCGGTGCTGCAGCGCCGGAAAGTCCGATTTTTGCCCTTCAGCCCTGTTTTTCCCTATAAATAGAGACCATCCAGCTCAGTTTTCCGGGCCCCTGACTGATCGGTGAATCAGCTTTCTCCCTCCCAAGTCCTTTATTCGATCTTTTCGAAGCTTTCTATCACACCCCTTCGAGTCATTTAATTTTTAATTAAGTGTTGCCCGATTAAATTAAACTTTAACTTTAATTAAAATTGAACCGCGACTCTGGATTTGCGAAGTGGACTAAAGGCCGACAAGGTAAAGTATTCCTTCTCTTTCATTCTTTCTCTTCTACTCAGTTCCTAAGGAACATTCTTGCATCATGCATTCTCTTCATCTCAAATTCCTAATGGAACATTCTTTTTAACCAATTGGTCAATTAAGAAGATCCTAAAATGGGTTTTATTCATCAATTAATCAACCTTTTTGACTTAAAGCCTCTCAATTTTGACATAAAATCATTCAATCTTTTTCCCAACTTTACTCAATCAACCTTTTTGGCTTAAATCCATTCAAGCTTTTGACTCAAAGTCATCCTTTTTCAATCAAATCATTAAATTGATTTTAAATCATTCATAAGCCTTCCAAAGGAAGCATCAATCAATCAATCTTTTGGCCTAAAGCCAATCAAATTGAATTAAGCCTTCAAAGAAGCATTCAATTCATCATTAAGCCTCCAAAAGAAGCATCAAGACCTAAGGTGTATAAACTAATTTGGTTAAATAAACCCAACTTGGCTTTAAAAGCACACATTCATGCATAAAGCATTCCTTCGCCTTCAAAAGGCATATTCAAACTACATTGACTTTGATTTCCCTATTCAATATGGGATATGTAGGCCGATCTGTAATAAATTACGGGTCTCAAGTTAAATCATCAAAAAAAGCTCTTTTCAAACCTGCATTACATCTAGTCCAAAATATCGTTTTGACATGTTCCCCGAACCCATCTCTGGTTACATTTTAGGGTTTTCTTAATTGACCTTTAAAAATTGAATTAAGTGGCGACTCCTTCACATTATTAGGTTTCATAAGAAATCTATCTTGGTATAAAACCAGTGAGCCTTGTTCCTTCAATTTGGCGACCGTGTTAACATAATCCTATTCTCCTTTCTTTTCACTTGTGAGATCTAAATGAGCTTCATATTTCTTTGTCAATTTTACTATTTGTTTATTTCAGTTTCTAAGTTTTACCTCGTTTCTTTTAATTAATTGATACAAAAAGACGTCGTTGTTTTGATTAATGGGTTTTCGAAATTGATATTCAAATCAATTTGATCCGTAATTGTCTTTTTGATTTGTAAAGTATCAAATTAAGATTTTCCAATCCTAAGAAACAAACAATCTTACTTAAACGAGTTGAGCGTCTTTGACGAGTTGGTTTGGATCATGTTTTCCTAGTTTTTAAAGTGACTACCAAGTTGAAACTGAGGAACGTTTCCAAAGTACTATGGTTTAGTTAGGATTAATCATAGAGCGCCTCATGATTGATTTAAAATTAAGGGAAAATTGGTTGCTAGGAGATCCTTTAACTAACTTTAACTGGTTTAGTGAAATTGATTTTGATAATCGTTGAGTCGATGATAAAGTGAAATAATGAGAGTATGTGATTACACCTTTGATTGAATGCTTTTTACTCATTAATTTTTCCTACAACAATCTTAATTTCTTTAGTTTCTAATCGCTTTCTTTAGTTTAAACTCAATTCATCAAAACCCCCTTTTTACTTTAATTGTTTATATTTCCATTCGACAAAACAATTTTACGAGATTACTACACTCCCTGTGGGATCGACCCTGCTTCCACTATCGCAAGTTTAGAGCAGGAATTATAACTTGGCGAATTCGACACTCGCCACATTGTTCGAAACAAGGCTCGTCTAGTAGCACAGGGATATAATCAGCAAGAAGGCATAGACTATGAAGAAACTTTTGCTCCAGTGGCAAGACTATAAGCTATAAGAATCCTATGTGCTTTTGCATCTTATATGAATTCCAAACTATTCCAGATGGATGTAAAAAGCGCATTCTTGAATGGAGACATCAAAGAAGAAGTCTATGTAAGACAGCCACCAGGTTTTGAAGATCCAAAGTTTCCAGAGCATGTCTTCAAGCTGAGGAAAGCTTTGTATGGACTTAAGCAAGCACCTCGAGCTTGGTATGAAAGACTGACTAACTTTCTTCTTAGTAAAGGTTATGTCAGAGGGAAGGTTGATACAACTCTTTTCATTAAGCGGAAGAAAGAAGATATCATTCTAGTTCACATTTATGTGGATGTTATAGTCTTTGGTTCAACTAATGAGAGATTATGTGAAGATTTCAGCAAGCAAATGAAAAGTGAATTTCAAATGTCTCTTATGGGAGAACTGAATTTCTTTCTTGGTCTTCAAATCAAGCAAAGCAAGAATGGAATCTTTATCAACCAAGCAAAATATGCCAAAGACATGCTCAAGAAGTATGACATGGTTAATGCTAAAAGTATTTCAACTTCAGTGGGAACTGATACTATTTTAAGTAAGGATGAAGCTGGTAAGCCAATGGATCAAAAACTATACAGAGTAATGATAGGATCTCTTCTCTATTTAACAACGAGTAGACCTGATATTCAGTACGATGTATGCTATTGTGAAAGATACCAAGCTGACCCAAGAGAATCTCATCTTACAGCAGTGAAGATAATTTTTCGCTATCTCAATAGTTCAGTGGATGCAGGGCTGTGGTATCCTAGTAATGATAATTTTACATTAAAAAGATATACTGACGCTGACTATGGAAGAGATAAATTAGAGAGAAAAATCACCACTGGGGGATGTCACTTTCTTGGAGACTGTCTTGTCTCTTGGTATAGTAAGAAACAAACATCAGTGGCACTTAGTACAGCGGAGGTTGAGTACATGGCAGCAGGAAGCTGTGTGGCACATATTCTTTGGATAAAACAGCAATTGGAGGATTATGGAATAAAGTCAAGCTGCTTAGAAGTTTTGTGTGACAATAAAAGTGCAATTGATCTATCCAAGAATCCAATCCAGTTCAGTAGAATGAAGCATGTCAGCATCAGGCATCACTTTATTAGAGATCATGTTCTTAAAGAAGATGTAAAGCTTGTGTATATTCCTTCAGAAGAGCAGCGGGCAGACATATTCACAAAGCCGCTGTCAAAAGATCATTTCAACTCTCTAAGACAGCTAATAGGTATGGCCAATCCATCTGAGTGATAAGACAGTGCGTTAATCCTATGCTACGTCGTTTTCATGCTAAGGGAGGCAATTTTTTTAAATTCAAAATATTTCAAGTCAAAAAGACGTTTCACATAACGGAAGTAAAACGGTGAGTTTAATTAAGTCGGTTATTACTTTCCATCTTAACCGTTCACTATCCACATTATTTCCGTACATTGTGCCACGTCTCTAAAACTGTTCCTCTCTCTCTATTTAAAGAAAAAGTAAGAAAGAGAAATTCATCTTTACCCAAATTCCTTGTTGCGAAAGCTCTGAAATTCTCTTTTAAAATCTCTTATCTTTTCTCTAATGGCTTCCGCAAGTTCCTCAGTACCAAAATCAACCAACATCTCTTCTGAATCGAAACTAGGCAATTCTGTGCTGCAAAAAGATGGAACTATTTTAATCACTAGGCTTGTAAAGAAGGTAATTCCTTTGAGTGGAGATCAGATGGAAATTATTACGTTGGAAGAGGGAGATGTTTTGCGACCAACAGCCTGGTGTTTCAACAGTGCAAGAGAAGTTCAAACTCGATACTCAATAAAGACGAATGAGTTAGCCAGGCATTCACATATTGTTGAGATCTTGAAAGCTCGCTACCTTAGAGGTTTCTTCAACCTAGATTTTCCTGTGGTTCGCGATGTGATGGATGCATTCTACAAAAATATGTATACTGTAGATGAAGTTCCTGATGTGATTTATACTCATGTCAAGGATGTTAAAATGGCAATTACAACTAGCTTGATTGTGGATATCTGTGGGATGAAGCTGAAGGGGACTGAGCTGAGAAAAGGGTCAGATGCAGACTCTATATTTATTCCTAAAGATTTTGAGCTGGCAGCAGGATATGAAGGTGGAGAGATTTTTGCATCAAGATTGAGTTACAAAGGCAAGTGTGCTCACTGGATTCTAATCAAGTGTTTAAGGCCCAAAGTGGGAAGTCCTGGAAGCTGCAGCAAACTGGAAAGGTGCATAATTTATCATATGCTAGAAAGGAAACAGCTGAACTGGCCTGTCTTGATTCTTAATCATATGCTGGATGTTAAGAATCAAGTTCATTATGGCATGTTAGTATCAGCTATCTGTCATGCTTTTGGTTTTGATGTGCATAAAGGAGTTGAAGAGTCTAAACTGGTTAAAGTTAATTGCCTTGGAGAAAAGGATATGCTGAAGTTGACTCATGATAAGGAGTTAAGTCTTACTCCTTCAAAAGCAGCGAAAATTGAAACAGAAGGGAAGAAGAAGAAGAAGAAACCTGCAGTTCAAGGAACAATCAAACCAATCTCTATTTCTCCTGAAGATATGGACTTGGATTTTGAGAAGGAGACGGGAATTGGTTTTGTTGTGTTCTATGACATTGTCCAACAACAAGAAGAAATCCTTCAGCATAAGGATTCTCCTGTCAAATGGAAGAAAGAGAAGGAAGAAGCTAAGACTAGGAAGCAGCTGGCGAAGGGAAAAGGGAAAGCCAAAGTAGAAGCTGTTGAGGCTAAGAAGGAAGGGAAAAAGGCAGTGGCTGCTGAGGAGAAGAAGAAGAAAGCTCCTCCAAAGAGAATGCAGTTTAAGAAGCAGCGTGGAATCGAAATTAAGAATGAAGAGGAGCTGGTCGCTACTCAGAATGAAGAAAAGTAGCCTGCTCATGAAGAAGAAAAGCTGCCTGAAGTAAATCAGCTAGAAGAGTTACCTGAGGAGGTTGATGAAGAACTCAAAGAAGATATTGAATCTGGCCTGAAGAGGAAGAATGTTCCCACATCCAGCATTCCTTTTATGAGTTCGTTGGAAGGAATCAAAGTAGTGACTGAAGAGAATTTGTCCAAGGAAGCAGGAACAGCTGAGGCCATGGAAACTGATGAATCAGGGCCAAATGATGCTGAAATGGTAAAGGCCATGAAAATAGTTGAAGAAATTGCCAAGGAAGCTGAAGAAGCTGAGGCCACTAAACGAGGAGATCAACCAACTCTGCCAGTGGGCGCTGGAGAGTTGAGGCAACAGGAAGAGATAGTAACTCTTACATCAACTGTCCTTTAACCTGCTACCGATGAGGTTCTAGATCAATAGGTACACACAGTTTCTATCCCTTCTCCTTCCATTTCTAAAACTATATCTTACACCCCTCTTCAAAATGGAGATCCCTTTGATACAGCCACATCTGATCCAATAATCGTTGATCAAACTTCTCATTTCAAACCTCCATCATCAATCCCCACTCCATCATCTAAACCTTCCTCACCCAAATCTAAACCTTCCTCACCCAAATCTAAACCTCCCTCTCCTAAATCAACTCAAACACCTACACCTCCTTCTCCAAAACCTACTCCCTCTGAACTTACCAATTTTGATTCTTTCTTTCTACCCTCTTTCTCTCTTAACCAAGAACCTACCCCTTCTCCATCACCAATCGATCTTTCCTTCGAACTATGTGAACCTAGTGGTTCTAAAGGCAAAGAGAACTCCGCTCTGCCACCTCAACATGGGAACTACGCCCATTTTGACCAAAGTGCAGAAAACTACGTTTTGTTTGGTCATGTTAGGCATATTGGGTACTATGCACCCTCTACGTCTAAGGCAACTGCGATAGTGGATGAAAGTCCTATTGTCACAGGAACGATGAAGCAAATGTTGAGAATAGTGGCTAAGATGTTTAATAGTCATCTCTCAACATATGCAGAGTTAGACGCCACAATAACTAAGACTATTATCTTAGAAGAATTGACGGAAAAGCCTTCTCCAATTCCTGCTGAATCAAGTCAACCCACATCGCCCTCTATCTCTCCAAACTCTATGTTCTTTGATGAATTCTCTCATATCAGGGGAGAACTTCATCAGATGAAAATGGAGCTCGATAGACTAAAGGTATCTGGGATCCTCCACAGCATGGTAACTGTACAGAAAAGTGTGCTTGACTCCACCAACAGAATGATGGAAATAGCATCTAGTGCTCCTTCTTCCTCCAAACTTGCAAAGGATCTGATGCCTGCTTGTGACAATATTAATGCAAGTATTCAGTCATTTGTAGGCAAAGATGAAGATGTTCAAGGCACTATTATGATGTATGGGTTGGAGCAAGCCAAAATGTATAAAAGCCTTGGAGAGGCATTCAAGGCAGTAAATACATACTCCCAGTCCAATAATGTTCGCTTGGGAGGAATAATTGAAACCCAGGAAAGGTTTGATACAAAGTTTACTGAGTTGTCAGAGCAGATGGATGAACTAATGAAGAAAGTAGATCTTATGCTTCACTCAGTGGTTGGACTGCCTGAGTCTCATAGAAAGACAGTTCAAACTGCGTTGAACAGCAAGATACCTACTACATTAAACGATGCTGTGGAAGAAATTGTAAATAAATCAAAGAATGAAATAATGAGCAAGCTAAGCTCGCTGCCTCTGGATAATAAAGTAGTTAAGGAGATCAGAGAGGCATTGGTGATAGAGAAGGAACCTTCATTGAGCATCAAGGTCAATAACATCTATAATCAGATGAAGGATCTTCAGTGGGAGAGAGTGGCTGAGGTTGAACCTGTAAGGGTGACTGAAAGAGGAATGATGACTATGGTTCCTCAAATCAGCGCCATATTTGACTATCTTAAGAGCCACTGTGAGGATGAGAGTAGTTTAAGCATGCTTAGAATGTTTCATCAATTCATGCAGACTGCCTCAACAGCTATGTTCTTTGGAGCACGAGCATCCCTAGTCATTCTCAGAGAGCTGAATAATCAAGAATTTTTGATTAACGAAGGGAAGGCAACTCTTGAGCAAGAACTTGATGCAGCTTTGACTGGCTCTCACCAAAATGTCGCCACTGCTATTGCTGAAGTTACTTCACAATATGACTCAGTAATTGCTGAAGCGATGAAAAGGGGGAGAAGAAGAAGCAAGTTTTGGAAGATGCTCAGAGGTTTGTTGCTCAGACCAATGAGAAGCTGGAGAAGTCGAAGTTGCCTCCTCTACCACCTCTCATCATCAAACCACAGCCTCCTCTATCTATCAGAGATCCAAGCAGTGGAAGCCACAGTCACAAAAGGAAGGACAGGGATGATGATCAAGACTCAAGAGAAAAGGAAAAGTAACCAAAGTCTTATCATCATTCTAGAAGCTATTATGGCAGGCGTTAGCCCAACATCCTTCTGTGTTTAATAATTGTAATCTTTTATTTTCAATCAGTGTAAGTTAGTATAGGGTCAATATTGATTGTATCTTGTACTTGGCTTAATTTCTAATGAAAAATTACAATTATGTTGCTCAGCAAGTTATTATCTCATTAACTTGCAAATATTATAATCTGCATATGAAAGATGTATTTTTCAGATACAAAGACAGCAAAAGATGAAGCTTCAATTATGGGAGAGTTCATAAGAAGCTAGGAAGAAGAATTGAAGATCTTTATCTTGATTCCAACTTACTTCTTAAAGCTATTCATCGTTTCAAAAATGGGGGAGATTGTTGAACATAGCTCAGCGAGAGTTTTGTTTTTGAAGATAAAAAGCTCTAAGTTAAGAAAAGGCAGCAGCCAGCAAGGACAATGGGAAAGGAATCAAGACAGCGAGTAAGAAGACTTGTATTACACAGCGGCTAAAGATTCTAAGATGACACAGTGCTCTAAGATATTGAGTCATCAATTAGTGAGAAAGGAACTTTGGACAGCACGTGCATATTCAATGACTTAGACTAAAGATAACGAGCATTTAATGCTAAGACAAAAAGTCTGCTATCTAACCCAGTCCGTTCAAATCGCATTAAATGTTCGAGATTAATATTTCAGACAAAGATTTGGCGGCTAATTACTTTTGGACTAAAAGATAAAAGTTAGTGGGAAATTATCAGAAATTAAGGACTTAGTGGCAGACAAACATCACCATCAACTTCCTAATCTTAGCAAAAGTCAAACTTAAGTCCTTGTAAGCCGTTTCCTCAGATCTGAAGATTTCAACTCAACGGATCATTTTATCAAGATCTGTCAAGCATTCTTCTATATTTTTCTCTCAAAAGAAACGTTGAAAACAACGGTCGAATTCATCAACGGTTAAAATTTTCAAGTATAAAAGGAAGGAAGATT
>CAOJBI012595616.1:0-13775 GCA_948277035.1 Euphorbia corollata
TCTTTATGGCTCAAATGGGTGTTTACTTGAAGGGTTGTAATTTGTGGACTGCGAATGTTAAAGGTGGTTGCAGCTGGTATTGGAGGAAGCTTTCAAAGCTTAGACCCTATCTCACTGCTAATGTTGTGGAAAGGTCTACTGTTAATGGTAGGATGGGTACGAGTGCTTGCTATGTTGTTCCTCCCTGGTAATCAAGCTGTTTTGGCTGGCTACACACAGATTGGTGCAGATTTGCTCTACCGAAACATATATTCATCTTTTGGTTGGTTGTTGAAGGAAAGCTCTTAACCAAGGATATTCTTTCTAGGCACATTCCCTGTTTGCGAATTGGTGACTGAAGATCATTGCCATTTATTTTTTATTGTTGGTTCTCCAAATTACTTGCCAGCAAGATCAATATTTGGGTTTGTTCTCTGGGTTCTAGCTTAGATTTCAATAAATAGATTTTCAATTTCCCGTGTCTCAAGCTGTATTGTTTTAGCAATTTGGCTTCTATGACAATACTTCAAGCTGCTGTTTACATGATATGGTTAAATTGGAATTCTTGTATCTTTTCCATGTCCTATTTCTCCATTGATTTTTGCCTTATTCAGAATACAATTAAGATTTAAGAGTAGACTTGGTCTGTATAGATACAAAAATAAATTAGCTGTAGATGCTGATTTTTATACCAGATTCTTTGTACAGGTTGTATTGGTGTCTTTTTGAGATGTAAAAGTTCCTTTTCATCAAAAAAAAAAAAATAATAATTTAATAATGTTTAATTATTAAACTAAAAAATTAACTAAACAAAAGCTAAAAACAATAAAAAAAGTAAAACGATAAAATGAGGAATAGATTCATTCCTTATATTTGGGAATCCCTTTAGGGAATATAGCATATGAAGAATGGTTAGACTTGATCATTTTCCATATTCATTTCCTGTTTCGAAGATTTTTTCAAAATAAATGCACAATTGTCAATTTGAGGGAATTTAAAGGATCTTTCAAAAATTAAGTACAATAAACTTTTTGTGTCAACTTAGAAGGGTTATCTATGTATTTGGTTTACTAGAGAGTTTTGGGTGAATATATATACACATGTAGGAGTGATTACAACAAAATTTTTCTTTCTTATTTTTCAACTACAAATGTTACAGTTATAGGGGTACTAGAGCAAAATATAACAATATATCATTGTCTTTATTAGGCAAACATTTATATCTTTATTTTGTGTGTCTCATTTTCATTCAGTTTTATCATCCTCAACTTCAATATCACATAACGGTTCGTATGTGTTTGAGACCTTAGTATTCATATGTGTCATATATAAGTAAAAGGGATACTTAATTAGGGATTTATAAAAAAAAGTAATTTATTTTTGCTTTTACATACAAAATGAATCATATTTTATGTTTTTATATAAAAATAATTTTTATTTATTTTTATGTCAAAAAAGTTTCATATTTTTTTACATATTTTTTCTTATATATAGTATAAGACAAGTATCTTATATCAGATATAAGGCATTTAAAAGAAATTTTTTGTGAGTATTTCACATGTAATTGCAAAAAATATTGAAAAATAAGTTATATAAATGTCTTATACCACTTTTATATCATGTATAAAAGGCCTTAAGACCTTCATGAAAAAGATAGGAAAAATCTGATTTAAGAGGATTTATATTAGGTATAAGAATAAGTAGGTAAAAACAAAATTATGAAATCATTTTTTACATTAAAAAAATAACTAACTTTGTAAAAACATAAATATATTTTTATGTAAGAAAAGTTAAATTCTTTTTGTTTGTTCCTTTTATTTCCCTAAGATTCCGTATATGGGCTTTTATCTTGGGCTCTAGTATATTTACATGTGTCCCAAAGTTTTGTGAATAGTGAATACTTCTATGTGATATTTTTTTTCGTGATTGGTATATAGTGAATATATTTATATACATTTGATTGAATGGAGATGAGGTATCTCGAATTTGTAAACATGTTTGTATTGCACATATAAGCGCAAGAGGAAATAATTGTAGTAAAACAGTAGCATCAAAATTATCTTCATAAGATAATTTATCTATTGTTGAGACGATTGTGAGCGGACGACGTTCCGTACCCGCGCGGACTCCGTGAGGTGACGGCCATCGACCAAGATGGCGTGGGGGTTTTCGAAAATGTGTTTGGAAAATGATGATGTGTAAAACAAGTTTTAATATAAAACAAGTTTTTGAAAGACTTCGAGACCGGATCTCTAGTCTTTAGGTGTAGAGTCGCCACCCGGATCAGCTCATCCGGGAAATTTTCGGTACAGCCTAGACCACGGGGTGTACGAGACAATACCTAAGTACAGAGATTCGGGTTCGGGATGATTTATCTATTTCGTCGTTAAATGAGTTATATTACATCGGTTTGAAAACCACCTTTACGATATTCCAATTCCATCTATTGTGTTTTCGGTTTAAACATTATTTAACGCGCATGCGAAAAGCGATAAGTAAATGAAGTGCGGAAATATAAACACGTAGGAAAGTAAATGCGCATATTCTAAGGGGATTAATTACATCATTGGGATTGGGGGAATTACAATCGCCTATTATACACGATATCTAATAAATATTACAATCACCTATTATACATCGATATCTAACAAATATTACATTTTATTTGGATTTAAATGCAATACCCGAAGGAAATTAAATCCTAACATTCATCTATCCTAAACTACCTGCATCCATAAAGGTTAGCAACTTTATATTTCACAACATAAACACGTGCAACTGCACCAAATATGTTCGAGTTCGGATATTTTGCGAGACCCATATGGTCAATTCAAAAATGGTGAAAACTTTGTCGACTTATCTTGATGAAAATGGTTCATTTTTAATCACAAATATGTTGGCCATTTTTATTAGTGAAAATGCCGCATGTGATTTTTGTCGGGTCGGATATCCAGGAATAATGTATTCCCTTCGTGTGGTTTTCCTAAAACAACTTCATAATATGTAAAAATATATAAATCTAGGTTCAAAAATAATTTATTTATTGTTAAAAATTATCTCAATACATTAATCGTTAAAGACGGTAAAAAATATCTTGATAAGGAGGATACCAATCTTTAACCATACGTGTTCGAAATAATTTTATAACGTGATTCAAAGGTTTATACATCGTTTTTACGTCACTAATTTATACTGATTTGAAGTCAGGATGGTCTCCGCTCGACCGATTGGACACAAAACGGGGCATAAATCAATAAATAATATTCTATAAGGACATTGACAGTCGGTACCGGCATCATGATATCGGTACCGATGTCATGATGTCGGTACCGGTGTCATGATGTCGGTACCGGCATCATGATGCCCGTACCGACATCACTGATACCCTTACTGACTGTCGATGTCCTTACTGAATCCAAAATTTAAACAGTAGCGATAAACAACCATTAACAGCTCAAAATCGCATAAATACACACCAAATTGAATTGAAACAGTTTAGGGAACTAAGAGGCTTACCTCGTAGTCGTGAATCCATAGCTTTAGGTCCACGAATTCTTCCGGAAAGCTCTCCTTGTCCCTTTTTCAAGTGTTTGTTGATGGTATGTGAAAGTTCCGATTTGAAACCCAAGGTTGAATTAAAACCCGAAAGTATGAGTCCAAGCCGTGTTGGAACCCAAGATAGATGTAGAATCAAAGTTTCTAAACCCAAAAATGACTTAAAAAATGATTGAAATCAAAGTTTGAAAAGCTTCAAGTTCATTAATGGAGGATGAACTTCAACTCTAAACTTCAAAATTATAATAGAAATCATGTTTGATGCTATCAAAACCATCAAGAACGAATTACCAATGTTGTAATTGATGTTCTTGCTGATGAACTTTTGTTTTTGCTCCTGAAAGTTCCTCCCCCTTGCTCAATTTTCGTCCCTATTCATAATGGCTGACTTTTCCTTTATCAAGTGCCCCCTTCAATCCAAAATCCCACTGAAATCCCACTCACCTTCACTTTTTCTAGTGGGAATGTGCTGTCCTTGGACGTATTCCCGACAGATTTCCACTACAAAACCGAAAAGTGAAGGTTGGTGACATGGAAGTCAGTAAGGGTATCGATGGTTGGTAAGGACATCATGTGATGTCGATACCGACATCAGTGATGTCCTTACCGGCCAGTGATATCTTTACTGACCCAGGGTTAGGTTTAAAAGGGTTTTTCTAACTTTGAATGAGTTAAAATCACATTAAAACATGCTTTATATTAAACACACTTTAAACTTGACCATCCGAAAGTGGGGTTTGGTGGCTCGAAAGTCCGTAAGGGTATCGATGATCGATAAGGGCATTATGTGATGTCGGTACCGACATCAGTGATACCAGTACCGACATCATTGATGCCCCTACCGGTCAGTGATATCCTTATTGACCTAGGGTTGGGGTTAAATGGGCTTAGCTTGGTCCAACCTAAATTCTATAGGTTTTACTAACCCCGAATGGGCCAAAGTCACATAGAGAGCTTCTTCCGGATGAATTCTTGGCCCTGAAAAAGTGAAAGACCAACAAAGGAAACATATTATAGCTTCATCATTGTCCTTGTGAGGGGAGTCAAAATCCCGTGCTCACAGGCTGCCCCTCGTGTGACTATTGCCGATAAATAATCGGTATGGTCCCACGATAGAAGAACCGCGGGATGAGAAATGATACCTGACCCGTAACGGTTGGCACTTCTCTGATGGTGATGTGAGATTTTGTCTAACATCGCGTTGGCATGTCGAATGTTTCTTTCTGCAGGCAAGATGTGATCCTTATAGGATGAAAGTCCGTTTCATTCTTCGATCTTTAAATAAGGTATGTATGCCCATTGATGAGTTGACCTTGGGTGGAATGTGCCCCTGGAATTACTAGGGAAAGGATGGAAACCGTGTATCACATGCCTTTGTTGAAGTTGGATGCCCTTTTATGAGTTGACCTTGGGTGGAATGTGCCCTTAGAACTGCTAGGGAAAGGATGGGAGTTGTGCATTCCATGCCTTTGTTGAAGTTGGATGCCCTTTTATGAGTTGACCTTGGGTGGAATGTACCCCTGGAACTGCTAGGGAAAGGATGAGAGTTGTGCACTACATGCCTTTGATGAGGAGGGATGTCTTTTTACAAGTTAACCATGTTAACTTAGGTGGTGTGAACCGTGTCGCCAAATTGTGAACTGATTCACCGGTTTTATACAAAGTTAGACCTCTAATGAAGCTTGATGTGATGGAGTCGCCACTTAATTAAATTTTTAAAGGTCAATTAAGAAAACCCTAAAAATATAACCAGAGATGGGTTCGGGGGAACATGTCAAGACTTATATTTTGGACTAATGTAATGCAGGTGAAAAATGGTTTTTTGAGTTATTTGACTTGAGACCCGTAATTAATTACAGATCAGCCTACATATCCCATGTTGAATAGGGAAATTAAAGTCAATGTAGTTCGGAAGTGCCTTTTGAAGGCAAAAGAATTCTTTATGCATGAATGAATGCTATTTTAGCCAAGTTGGGTTTATTTAACCAAATTAGTTTATAGACTTTAAGTCTGGATGCTTCTTTTGAAGGCTTAGGAATGATTGAATGCTTCTTTTGAAGGCTTAGGGATGTACCTAAATTCATTTTAGGGTTTAGTTAAAGTGGAAGTGACTTTATGTCAAAGATTGATTAATTGTGATGCTTATTTTGAAGGCTTATGAATGTACCTAAATCCATATTAGGGTTTGATTTGAAAAAGAACGACTTTATGTCGAAAATTGAGTGGCTTTAGGCCAAAAGATTGATTGATTAATCCAAATTTAGAATTTCCTTAATTGACCAATTTTAGGTGAAAAGAATGTTCCTTTAGGAACGGAGATGAAGTGAATGTATATGAGAAGAATGTTCCTTTAGGAACAGAGATGAAGAGAATGTAAATGAAAATGGTAAGAGAACTATACCTTGTTCGCCTTTGTACCGCTCCTCAAATCCAGATTAATTCAATTAACTTTTAATTAAAGTTGAAATTTAATCGGGCAACAATTTAATACAAAAAAATAAATAACTCGAGGGTTGACAGACAAAAAGCTTCGAAAAGATCGAATAAAGGACTTAGAGAGAGAAGACTGTTGCTCCAAACAGTTTGGGACCCTGAAAACTGAAGCAGAGAGGCCTTTTTATAGGCGAAATTAGGGTTTAGGGGCATTTTCAGATTTCCGGCGCCGGGGCGCCATCTTGGCGCCGGCTCGATGCTCTGGCGAAATAGTTCTTCGGTGCACTTTTTCATTTTTTTGCATTTTCTGGGAGTTTCAGACCTCCGAAAAAAATTCCGAGACCACCTCCGCGATCCTCGTTCCATTACGGACGTTTTGAGTGGTATATTGACATACTTCCAAAGACTTTTACCGGAGCTGATTTGAAAAGATCAGATTTTAGCTTGCTGCTTTTCAACTCTTCGGATTTTTTAGAAAGAGTAGAGTTTTTCGAGTCGAAACGGCCCAACGATCAATTCTAGAGGCTTATGCTTCTAGCCCCACCCTATCGAGCCCTAATTCGGGCGTTAAGCCTTCAATTTTACGTTTTAATTATTTTTGGGACTGAATTGTGATTTCTTCGACTGAATCTTCGAGCTGAAAAATCGAGTATTCACAGGTGGGCTCACAAGATGATTGTTTAAATTCATTGATTGAAAATTGTTGAAAGTAAAAATTTTTGTCCCTTTAATCAAGAATTAAAACATGAAAGCGTGGGGTCTTGAAATTTGGGGAGTGTCCCGGGATTTGTTCCATTACATGAAAAGTTTAAATCGAATTGGACCCGGAATGACTTGATATCGTTACCGGCATGACTGATGTCGGTACCGGCATCGTATACAGTATAAAAGGAGTGAAAACTTGTTTTATTTTCCCTCCTACACATACAGAGGCAAAGGCAGTACCAAAATTCCTTCCATTCTTTCTCTTCTTCAATTTTTCACCCATTTCCTTCAAAATGATGAGAAAAGTTTAAAGTAAACTTCCTAAGAGCATCGTTGCCTCTTCTCTTCCCCGTAATCCGGCCATTCGTGGATTTAGGGTATGCACAGTGGCGGCGGGATACGGCCTTGAGTGGAACGAGGAGTTTATTGGGCTTTTCATCAACTCTCCAATCACCAGTCTTTGCCAAAGAGTCGAAGAACACGCTTCTCAAGTCCAGGTAATCCTCAAACCATCTCATTTTCAATTTGATTGAGTTAGGATTTTTTCGATGGTTCTTGAACGAAACTGATATGTGAATAGGTAGTTTTTGATGTTCTTTTGATGCTGGAAATGATTTAGAATCAATTTATGCTGGATACCGGTATGAAAATTCAGGTTTTTTGGGGCTTATGGTTGCCGGAATGATAATTCACCATTTTGATGTTCTGATATCGGTACCGATATGGCTGATGTCGTTACTGATATGACCTATATCGTTGCTGATATGGATGATGTCGGTGCTGACATTGATGATGTCGGTGACGATGTGAATAATGCCGATGTTGATAATGATATGATCCATGTCGTTAACGATATGACTTATGTCGGTACTAACATTGATGATGTCGGTAACGATATGAGCAATGCCGATGATGACATGATTAATGATACCCTTAATATTTGTATGATGATAATAATTTGTCTTTTGCAGCCCCATATTTTTACCAATTTTGGCAGAGTTGGCCTAATCGGTAAGTGGTGGAGAGCGATCAAGGATGATGCATTTTTGGTTCAAGCCATTGATGACACTGGTTTTGGGGACATTACCCGAGTCATCCCATCCAACATGTTCCATTTCTCACAGGTTACTATGACTGCATTGATAGAACGGTGGTCTGAGACTACCCATACTTTCCATTTCCGCATAGGTGAGTTTACCATTACGCCTTCCGACATCGTGGCAATGACGGGCCTTCCTTGGGCTGGTGAGGTTATTCACTTTGACGTTTTTGCTGATCGTTTCGCCCCTTGGCCTGAAGTGGCAAATCATGTGAAGAAACTACTCGGAGTAACTCCTACTGGCGGGAGGTTATATTGCAGTGACTTATTTAGTCATTGGACGAATAAGAGGATAGATACTGCATATCAGCGGGCCCAATGCGTTCGATCTTTTATTATCACGCTTTTGACCGTTCTCTTCTTCCTAGTGGGCAGTTGTAAGATCAACTACGGGTTGATATCGGGCATCGAAGATATTGGGTCGATCTAGGGGCTGAACTGGCCTCGTGCCATACTTGGCCAATTATATTATGGATTGGATGTTACGGTAAGGGCACAGGAGTTGCGTGTCAAACTGAGCTATGTCCTTTTGCTGGTAAGGTTCCAATAAACAATTTTCTCCGTTTGAGTATCCTAAATTGGAAGTATTTAACCATGTGTTTTGTGCCTTTTTTTGCAGGTTTAGGCCTTTGAATACCATATCTTTCCTACTCCTTCCTTCAAATTCCCGGCGGGAAACGTCTTCCTATCAAAGTGTTGCCAATGTGTAGACGGCTTCCTTAAAGAAAGGACGGATTACAAGGAGTGCATTCGCAATATGGTCAAGGAACAAGTAACTGTCTTTCGCTCTTACTGGGTTAGTTTAAACGCATTTAAAAGGTAATGGTTAAATAACTTTGGAATTTTGATGTGAATTGTAGCTGGTTGAGGATCCCTAGGTTGGGGTATCCAACCGGGATATGGTTGAAGCTGTTAGGAAAGACATAGACGATTATCGCTTTGTCTTGGAAAGCCTTCTAGACCTTGAGTGGTACTCTGGTGAGCGTATCCGGGATTGGAGAGTTGCTACCGTTGCGGAGAGGCCTGTGCCACCTCCTCTTCCAGTTGGGGTTTTCTAGCCTCACTTGATCATTACCGATCCCATAGACCAGATAATGTTCTTTGATGGCCATGGACTGCGATTTGAGTCCTTGGAAAATGTTTCATATGAAGAAAATTTAGCTTTCCTTATTCCTCCTTGCCCTAGACTGTGGGTAGATGATACTGAGGAAACTCATCGGAAAAGAGCCGAACTGGCGAAACGGAAGAAAGATTCATCTATTTCCCTTCCTCCTTGCCTTATGTCAGGGCAAGATGCTATCGAGCCATCTTCTTGGGACGAGGTACCTGGTCCTGATGGGGATGATGGTGGACTTAGATGCCTTGTTAGCGACCTTGCAAACTTAGCCCAAGATGTAGCAGGCCCTTCTAGGGTATGTTGATTTATCATTTGTGGCTTCTATTGGTTTCATTGTGACTTTGTTTCTTTTTGTAGGGCGGCGGTGAGACATATGTTTGGAAACAGGTTCTTGAGATCCAGCCTTCTTCAAGTTTTGTGGAGGGTTGCATGGCCAATCCTTTTGAAATCACGTTTTCCTTGTTGGAATTGGATGGGGAGCAAAGGGTCAAGAAATTGCTGCCTAACCCTGGTGCGGTGGAATTCATGCCTCTTGATACCACTCATGTGAGTTCTTTCATTTTCACAATATGGCTTCAATCTCGCAATTATTTTGAGATTTTCTCATCTTTGTAGGTCCTTCAAGCTGACGCGGAGCGGATAACGCGTCTTTATTTAGCTGCCCAAGATTCAATCATTTTGCAAAATTACATTGCTCAGGTAATTTCATCCATTTACCTTCCTTTCAAATTTGTGCATGTTCCAAATGTGTGCTCTTTGTGTTACAGACTTTATTGTTTCAAGAGCAACAAAAAAGTATGGCATATGAAACACGGATCCAAACAATGACAAATACCATTCAAGAATTGATCGCTACCCTTCACGATCGCGATGCCGAGATTGACAGACTGAGGCATCAAGCAGAAATAAGATAGTGAAAATAAAATGGCCGTGTTCTTTCTGACTAGTCTTAGAATTAATGATTCTTATGTAAAAATAATATATATATAAAATGTAAATTCATTTTTTACAACATAGGTTGCAATCCTTTGATTGGAAACAGAAGTTTTCAAACAAAACATGAACTTAAAACTTTTAAAACTGAGTTCAAGGAATTCGAAATGCCCCATAAACAACTCTTTTGATGTGTAACAGCTTGTTAACCAGGTCCAAATTAATCTTGAATTAAGGAAAATCGGGCTGGACCTTGCAAAATGGGCTAACTTGTGAATTAGGACCGGTACCGGTATCATGAAGCCAGTACCGGTATCGCTGATGTCGGTACCGATATCGTAGATGTCGGTACCGACATCGACAAATCAGTTTCAAAACTACCGCAATTTTTCCGATTTTAAACACTTAAATCCAAATCAAACTCCTCTCAAACAACCACTTCTCCCTTACTCTTTTCCTCTCAAATTCTAACTTCTTCAAATCATTCCTTTCAATTTATTTTCTAGCAAAACAACATGTTCAACAAATTGAAAGGTAGGAAACCACGGGTAATCGACACGACTACTTTGCCGCCGACCCCCATTAGAGATCTAATGGTGTTGAGCATTCCCGTGGGCTACGGGTTGGAGCGAAACGATGACTTTTTGGGACTCCGGATCAATACTCCTGTCACTACTCTGAATCCAAATGTTCGAGGCAATCCACATGTTTATGAAGCTCAGGTACACTCATTTGAATTTTTTAAACTCGCTTCCAGTTGGTGTTTTTATGAATTTCGTATGGATTAGGGTTGAATCGTATATGTTTCGTGTGAAATTGATGACTGAATAAGTAGCTTGGTATGTGTTTAAGGCTTAGGATTGATATAGAGTCACAAAACGTTGGTTTTTTGTGCGAATTTGGAAGTAAATAGGATTTAGGGTTCGACAGTGATCCATACCGGTATCGATGATCAGTACCGGTATTGATGACACTGGTACCGACATCACTTGATGTCGGTACTGGCCTCATCATGCCGATACTGACCTATGACGCCCTTTCTGCTTTGAATTTGATAACTAGGCCTTAGATTGAGTACTTTCCTTCATGATTTTGGATAAAAAATGGACTTAGGGCTAAGGCAGGTGCTGGTACCGGTATTGATGGTCAGTACCGGTATCTACAATGTCGGTACCGACATCAAGTGACACCGGTACCGATATTGTGATACCGGTACTGGCTTGTGACATCGGTACTGGCCACTGTTTTCCGATTTTCCAAATTTCAACTTGCATATTTGCCTCATTCAGACTATTTGAAAACTCCTGCAAACTTCCATGTTGTCTTGTGTCACTCTTATACCTATAATTGTTGTTTATGTACGTGTTTTGATTTGGAATTGCCACTTTTTGCCTTCTTTTTGCAGCCTCATATGTTTGTGAGCCTTTCCGGGATTGGGTGTGTCCACAATTGGTGGACACATGCCAATAGAGATGCACATCTGCGCGCTATGATATCCGCGACCGGTTTTGGCGTCATAGCCCGCCTTTTGCCCAAGATCATGACTCATCTTTCTCATCCTGCTCTGACAGCCCTTGTGGAGCGTTGGTGTGACGTATCTCATATCTTCCACTTGCCTGTGGGTGAGCTGACTATCACCCCATCTGACATAGTAGCCATGACAGGGCAGAAGTGGACTTCGTCCACCATTCACTTCGACATCTTTATGGAGCGCTTCCCCACTAAAGGGGTAGTAGCTGATTGAGTGAGAGACTTGTTTGGTGTGAGGCCTACTTCGGGGAAGATAGGCTATAATACCTTGTACGGGTATTGGATGCAGATGACTGAGGTACCTTCACTGTGCAGGGTGTAGTATGTGAGGTCATTTGTTATCACCCTTATCACCGTTTTGTTCTTTCATGTATCTTCGAGCAAAGTCAATTACGGTTTGATTTCTGCGGTTGAGGACCTAGAGGAGGTGGGAAAGCTGAATTGGCCCCGAGCTATATTAGCTCAGATGTACTATGGTTTGGACATAGCTGTGAGGAAGCAAGAGGAGGCCCTCAAGCTTAGTCATATCCTACTTCAGGTAATTTCCCTTCTTAAATTTCCTTGAAGTTTCGCCGTGTATCTCCTTATGAGATGGAAATTGATTTGATTTTACCTTTGATTGTGCAGGTTTGGGCATTGAGCACGGGCTTTTCCCTCCCCTTCGCTTCAAGGGGAATGCAGCAGTGGGTGAGCATTGTTTGGCCAAGTGGTGCAAATCTGTTGGCGGATTCTGTCGATATGACACCGGGTATCGCGATTGTTTGAGGAGACTAACCATTGATCATGTATTTATTCTATCCTTTGCTAAATTTGATCTAAGTAAAACATGTACTTTAAAACAAACTTGGCTGACCCCATGAGATTTTTGTTATTAGTTGATACACGACCCCTGGGTAGTCTTACCCAATTACGATGATGTGACGAAGGTCAGGACGAGCGTAGATGATCATCGTCTGGTGCTTGAGGGTCCGATGACTCAAGAGTGGTACTTGGGTGAGCGGGTGCGGTGCTGGAGAGATGTGCCTGTAGATAGCCGCCCGATTCCTTTCATGCCTCGTACCGGTATTTACTGGCCTCATCTAGTGATTACCCAGGTGGACGAGATTCAGGATTTTATTGAGGGCAATGGCCGTCTGACAGCTAGCAGGCCCGGCACAGCTAGTAGCTACACAGCCTGAATGGCTACTACTCTCCTTCCGGAGTGCCCCAGATTATATTCCACAGACTCCATTGCCCATCATGAGAGCATGGCGAACAAGTTTGTTGAGGATGATGATGAGATAGCCGGCTGTGAATACTCGATTTTTCGGCTCGAAAATTCAGTCGAAGATATTGCAATTCAGTCCCAAAAATAATTAAAACGCAAAATTGAAGACCTAAATGGCCGAATTAGGTTCCGATAGGGTGGGGCTAGAGGCATAAGCATCTAGAGTTCACCGTTGGGCCATTTCGACTCGAAAAACTCTACTCTTTTGCAAAAATCTGAAGAGTTGAAAAGCAGTAAGCTAAAACCCGATTCTTCCAAAGCAGTTCCGGTAAAAGTATCCGGACGTTTGTCAATATACCACTCAAAATATCCGTAACGGAATGAGGATCGCGGAGGTGGTCTCGGAATCTTTTTTGGAGGTCTGAAACTCCCGGAAATCGTGAAAATACGTAAATAATTTCACCGAATCAGCGCCGGAAGTGGCGCCCAGGCGCCGGGAAATCCGATTTTCAGTCCTTTGACCTAATTTTTGCCTATAAAAAGGCCCTTCTACCTCAATTTTCAGGGTCCCAGACTTTTCGGTGAATAAGTCTTCTCTCTCTCTAGTCCTTATTCGATCTTTTCGAAACTTTCTATCTGTCAACCCTCCAGTCATTTATTTTTTTTATAACAAATTGCCGCCCGATTAAATTTCAACTTTAACTTAAAATTAATTAATTAATCTGGATTTGAGGAGTGGCACAAAGGCGAACAAGGTATAGTTCTCTTTCCCTTTTCATCTACATTCTCCTCATCTCTGTTCCTAACGAAACATTCTTTGCATTCATATTCACTTCATCTCCGTTCCTAAAGGAACATTCTTTTTACCTAAAATTGGTCAATTAAGGAAATCCTAAAATGGGATAATCAATCTTTTGGCCTAAAGCCACTCAACTTTTGACATAAAGTCATTCCTTTTTCAATTAAACCCTAAAATTGATTTAGGAACATTCATAAGCCTTCAAAGGAAGCATTCAAACATTCATAAGCCTTCAAAAGAAGCATTCAGACTTAAAGTCTATAAACCAATTTGACAAAATCATTCCTAAGCCTTCAAAAGAAGCATTCAATCATTCCTAAGCCTTCAAAAGAAGCATTTAGACTTAAAGTCTATAAACTAATTTGGTTAAATAAACCCAACTTGGCTAAAATAGCATTCATTCATGCATAAAGCATTC
>CAOJBI012597920.1:0-15874 GCA_948277035.1 Euphorbia corollata
TTTATACCTAGTATAAAGGGCAATTTAATATTACACTCATTTGTTTGATACACCAATTCAATAAAATTTTTATTAACTTAATCACTACATATTCTCCTTCCCTTTATACATATAAAAATATTTTAACATGTAAATTGGAAAATTTTCAATCAATCTTTGCGACCAACGCATCGTTTCGGCTTATTCATAACCATTTCAAAATCAAGCTCTACGCTTCACACTACTTTCAAAAATCCAAATATGAAACGAAAAGATTTTTGGAAAGCTCGCCCGCTCACAGTGGCGACTCCGCTGGGGAGTTTTAAAATTGTTTTTAATAAAAAAAAATCAATTTTTGTGATAAAATAACGAAGACGCGTTTGATTCAAATATTTATATTTTCATATAACAAAAAGCATATCATTTGCATTTATCCACCCAATTAGGTACCCTTAGTGTATTTTGGTGATATGTCTCCAAGCCTGCTTAGAGCTTGGGGCATGGAACTAATTACACGCCTTGCGTCTCGTACAATATGGCTTCTTTAACTTGCTTAGGGTTATCGGGCCTGAGTATATTAAATGGGGAAGATCGTCTCTTTGGCTCGCTTAAGGCCATTGGACTTTTTGTACCTTGCGCATTGTAAATCCTATACCCTGTCATAGAACGAGACTCAAGCCCACATATAGTTTAGAACGGCTAATGTGATACGTGAGTGAACTTTGTTTATCCCCCGATGATTAACAAAGTACCTTAAGAATGTAGAGACTCACCGGTGATATAAGGTCGGAAGGCACGAACTAACGTTTTTCGTTCAAATGTGCAGCTATATTTTCTGTCATACATCAAACATATGCTGACCATGTCTTTATGCAGCCATATTAAAACATCATGACATAAACCTCTTATCAGTTAGAGCCTTTAGGTATTGAACCAAATTTCAATCCTCATTCCTGGTCCTTAGGCCAGTATCAAAATTTCCTGTTGTCATCCCACCCTCAAAATCAGTTCAAATCTCCGACTCCTAAAGTCAAACCAAACTTTCAACTCCCGAAGTTAAAACTCAAAATCCCTCGATCAACGTGTCGAATTTCAAATCAAATTCCTGATTCCCGAGGTCAAAATTTTAAAGTCAAGTTCCTCGACCAACGAGTCAAATATCAAGTAAAACTCTTGACTCCCGAAGTCAAATTTCCGATTGTTAAAATCAAAGCTCCTCGACCAGCGTGTCGAAAATGTTCAATCAAACTCTTGACTCCCGAAGTTAAATTTCCGATTGTTAAAATCAAAGCTCTTCGACCAGCGTGTCAAAAATATCAAATCAAACTCTTGACTCTTGAAGTTAAAATCCCGGCCATCCAAGCCAAAATTCTTCGATTAGCATATCAAATCCAACTTCCGACTCCCACAGTCAAAACCCCGGCTATCAAAGCCAAAACTTTCGACCCAGTGTCAATTCGTGATCCTCGACCCCGAGTCAGTTTCACTCTCAAACTTCCGACTCCCACAGTCAAAACTCCGGCTATCAAAGCCAAAACTTTCGACCCAGTGTCAATACGTGATCCTCGACCCCGAGTCAGTTTCACTCTCAAGATTCTGACTTCCGCAGTCAAAACTCCGGCTATCAAAGCCAAAACTTTCGACCCAGTGTCAATTCGTGATTCTAGACCCTGAGTCAGTTTCACTCTCAACTATCCTCAACCGGCGCATCAAAAAAAAAATCCGTCATTCATCATATTGCATATACATATACATAAAGAATTCATTCATTCATTCATTAGTAAACCCTTCTAGGTCATTTATCAGGTTCTAATCAAATTCTGGTCCATGACAGGAACATAATCCCTAACTCACCATGACAGAAAAGTTTGTCAAAGATACCGTTATGCAGACAGTACGAGAGCTACTTCTCTCCTCAAAATTTATGACTAAGTTCCAAGAATCTCAGAAGGATAGTAAGCCGTCAGTAAGGGATCTGTTGCTTTCCCCGGAATTCGTGGCTCAGTTCAGGGAAGTTCAGGGTATCACCGGTCCATCAGGTGTAGATGAAGCGGGAATGGCAGAAATGAAGGCTAAATTGGCTAGCATTGAGGGTGCTTTACCTCGGTTAGTAAAGGGTGTTAGTCCCTCCATAGCCAAGTACACGAATTTGAGTAACTTCTCATTGACTGAAGCTGAGGCATTGCCAGCTAATTTCGTTATGCCTTATATTGCACCATTTGATGGAGTTGGTTCACCTGAAGCCCACATTGAAGGATATCTCAGGGTTATGACTAGCATGTCTGTACCAGAGGCGCATATGGTTAACTTATTCCAGACCACATTACGCGGGCCCGCTACGGACTGGTATATGCGAATATCCACTGAAGTGAAATCAGACTGGAAGCTTCTATGTTCAGCTTTCATCGAGAACTATGCCTTTAACTTGAAGGTAAAAATGACTTTACAAGATCTTGAAAGGGTAAAACAACGCCCTAATGAGACCTTCGAGTCATACTATTTGAGGTGGATGGCGGTCCAGGTTCTGGTAGATGGAGCACCTCAGCTCAGTGCTCTGATTGTAAAACTGGTAGATGGATCTAGCCAGAAGTATAGAGATCAGATGAAGATGAGAGACTTTGATTCCTTCAACCAGGTGGTGGATTTTGCAAAAAGGCTAGAAAGGTATGAAGAGGAGGACAGATTGAAAAGGGAGGAAATCCAGGCTTATAACAGAAGCCGGACCTATGAAAGAGGGAGTTCTTCTAAGCCAGCAGCACAGGGGTTTTCTAAGCCAGCTCAGAATATAGTAAAGCAGTTGGACACGGTGGCAGTGGCCCAGTCGGTAGTTCGACAGTCTATCTCACCTTGGGTCGAATCCCTGTCCCAGATTTTTACTAAACTCCGGATGGCTCAGAAGCTGCAGAGTCTTAAGCCCTTCACTCCGCCAGCTCCGGCAGATAGGGACAACTTCTGTGCCTATCATGTCATTAAAGGACACCGTACTAATGAATGTAGTCGGCTGCTGAAAGACATACAGCAGATGATCGTTGATGGAAGGCTAAAAGCTCCGGAAAAGAAGCCGAGCACCCAGACAAACCCACTCCCTAATTTCCAGGCTACTGTCAACGCAATCTCAATCGGGATATGGGGAGGTGAAGAACAGGATATTTGGGAAAATTTTCAGCATGATCCCGGATTCGGTCAAAACGACGTGTTTGAGGAGATAGATATGATCCAGAGAGTCGAAGCTTATAATCACCTGATGAGAATAAATGGCTAGGACACCTTCCCTATCCCGGAACATGTTCTATATTGGGGTTTAACTGACCCTCAAGAGTATCTGGTGACATTCTATGACTTTATGGATCAGAATGCAGTCCTATTTTACGGGTATCCTCACCATTTGAGCAGGTCACTGAGGGGCGTCGCTGCAGTTTGGTATGGGACTCTGAATGACCGTTTCGTATGGAATTGGTTCTACGTTCGGGATTCTTTTCTCGATGAGTTCGCCCCTGCAAACACCATTCAGCCGAGCTATGAATTGTGGCCACAAGAAATACCAGTCCAAACAGACATAGAATGGGAAGATATTCCAGAGCAAACACCAGATTGTATCCCTTTCTCGGCAGTAGTGGGAGATTTTTTACCCCCGATTCCAGTATTTCATTACGCACTGCCGCAGTCAAATAGTAATTTTGAGAAAGGTGAAAGTAGCGGAACAAAAGAAGGAACCTCTCAGGCTAATATTCCTGAATTCTACGACCCAGAGGCCGCTTGGAATGACGATAGTTTCTGACTACAGTACATTGTTCCCCAACCGGAAATTCTGGCTGGGCACGTGACAGACGGATTTAGTAAGATGGCGTTAGAAGAAGAACCTGAGGAGGATCCGGAAGAGGAACCCGAAGAGGATCCGGAAGAGGAACCCGAAGAGGATTCGGAAGAAGACCCAGAAGAGGATCCTATGGAAGGAAATCCCGAAGAAGATCTGGAAGAAGATCCGATGGAAGAGAATCCGGAGGAAGATCCCGAGGAGGACCCAGAGGAGAATCCGGAGGAAGATCCTGAAGAAGAGCTAGAGGAATTTAATCTATTCAATCCTCCAGATGGTTTGGTCGAGAATCCCGGAGAACATATAATCTTTGTCCTCGAGGATGATATTGAGCCAGAGCACCTAGAATTTGGTGAATTTGAGATGGAGGATGGGAACACTAGTGACGGAGAAATTGACAATCTAGGTGAAGATGCTAGTGATGATAATTTCTTTATTTCTGACTCGGATGACCCTGGTACAGATTCTAGTGATGACTCCGGGATAGTCACTAATGGAAGCGGAAGTTCAGAAGGAGTGTTTGAAGATGATAATGAGGATAATGATGATCCTGCAGGAGGAGCTATAGTTGATCCCGATAATCACATATTCATGATCCGGGAAGAAGGTAAAGAACCGTCCGAAGAATATGTCTGGAAAAGAATAAGGGAAGAACAGGAACTGGCAGCTATGGCAGAGAAGGTAAGAAGGCCAAAGCTAGATGAAGAATTACCCAGAGGATTGATCTATGATGGCGACGGATTCAGGCATCCTAGAAGCCATGTTTACAAGTTTGTCGAGCTTATGAACGAAAGAAAGATACACTATGCTCACTGACCCAGAATCTTTCAGAGAACATTACGGGAAAGATGCGTTCCCTGGTTTGAAGGCTTTCCTTTTCACAAAAAGATGCTCTGGTGCAACTTGAGCCATGATTTTGTTAACCACTTTGCTTGGACGGATCCCCCACCACGGATGATACCAGAAAAAGATCCGAGAACAGGGTCTCCCACTCTTTATCAGAGCTGGATAGCCAAAGAATACCCTTGCCCAGTGGATTATGAAAGCTCCACGACCTTTCCATGGTATACTGAAGGAAAAGGGAAAGCTGTTATCGAATGTGATGAAGAAACAGAAGCAGAAGAATCCGGGGAAAGTGAGAATGAAGAATCTGAAGAAAGTGAAGAGGCAGACATCTCAGAATCAGAGGAAATGGAAGGGGCAGAAGAAGAGCAATTCGTACTGGAACTACTTGGCGATGGGGAACGGTTGTCAACTCCGGGAGCGTCTTCATCCCGGTTGAACATGATTCAACGTGGCAACACCTCCAATTCTGTGATGAACTAGATAATGCAGGCTAATCCAGTCCTTTCTCAACAAGAAGCCCAGCCCAAAATTATGGCGCCATTCATGACTTGGCCCGTATCTGATGGGAGATCTTTTATAGCAGCTGCCACAGGAGAGAAACCTTTCAGTCTCAAAGAAATTTCCCTCAGAGATGACTTTGATGAATTTGAAGTGTTCGAACCAAAGCCCGTGACTGTGTGCCCTGTAACCAGAGGGGGACGGATAACTGGGGCAAGTGAACCGTTACCTGCTAGAAGGGAAGTCCATGTTCCAGATGCAGCACCTGTAGGGATAGAGGTTCCATTAGTAGAGCAGTTGAAGTCAACCTCCACTAAGATGAGCATTTGGGACCTGTTACTCACATCCCAAGGCCACAGATTAGCTATTGTGAAGAAGTTAATGGATATGGAAGTGTCACCCTTGGCATCACCAGATGAAATGTGTGCCCTTATTTACAATAATGTCTCTACCCATGTAATCCCCGACATTACTTTTTCAGCAGCTGATCTCCCAAAGGAAGGCTTGTATCACAATCGAGCCTTATACTTAAAAGCAGATGTGCTAGGGAGGACTTTACCTTGTGTGATGGTGGATGATGGCTCTGTGCTTAATGTTTGTCCGAGACAGGTCCTGCCCATACTCGGGATAAGTGAAGATGCCCTAAAGAAGTCAGCTACAGTCATTAAAGCCTATGATGACTGGAAGAGGGTAGTAATCGGGACATTTGAAACAGAGGTTGTCATCGGGGAAATATCTTCAGTTGTAGCCTTCACGGTGATAGACATCCCCGTTACCTTTTCTTTGCTCCTGGGACGTCCATGGTTTCATGCCTTAGGTGGAGTTCCTTCCACTTTGCATCAAAAGGTAAAAATCCCATTCCAGGGAAAGATAATTACCCTGGAAGCTGACGAAGGATCAACAATCGCCGCCCTTGAAACGGAGAGTACTATGAAAGGCTTTTCGGTGGCCATGGTCAAGGAAAAAGATACTTTTGAAGGGGAATGGTCTCCTTGGGTGAAAAATTACATGAAGAAGCACCTAGCACCTGGTACTGGTCTGGGAGCTCAAGGGCAAGGGATGATCTCTTTTAACATAGGATCTGGAGATACTGGCACTGCAGGTCTGGGATATAAGGGAAAGGAAGTGAAAAGACCTCGATTCAAGAAAGCCAACATGGTAGACATTTTCAAGCGGCCACAGTCGAAACCGTATGATGGTACCCCTGAGGAGGTTGAGCACCAAGGACGGACTGTACCATGATTCGACATCTTTACCGATATGGTAGACTTTGCCAAGTATGGTCAGGGCCCATTGATCAACATGTTGAAAGAAGTCAGTCCGGAGAAGAAAGCACCTGTTGAAACAACTGTTGAGGTAGAAGAGAGCAGTCAGTCTGTTAAGAAGCAAAAAATGGAGATGGTCGATGAGGAGCTCCTTGATGCTGTGGAGAAAATGTCAGTTGATGAGAAAGCCAAAAGCGACTTGATGGATCAGCTCATTGAACAGATGAGGCAGTTGATATAGGGAAAAGCCAAGGCAGAGCACGAAGGCAGCAGCAGCAACAGTGCAGATCTCGAGAAACCAGAAGGGTCAACCATCCTCACGGAGCAGCTTATCAAAGTTGAAAATCTTCCCCCTGTAGAGGAAGATGATACCTTTGTGTTCATGTCTAATATGTTTGATGTGAACGATGTCATGTATAATAACTATAATAATGATAATGCGAATGACTTTGCTTATTTGGCTTGTGTTTTTGATGATGATCATGCATGTCCATTATCGCATTCATCCAACATATTTGGCATTACTGATACGTCATTAAAAGAAGTTAATTTAAACACAGAAGAAAATCCAAAAATAGTATAGATTTCCAAAAATCTATCCATCGAGCAAGAGAGAGAGAGTTAATAAAAGTATTGAAAAGTCATATAGTAGCCTTTGCCTGGTCCTACGATGATATGCCTGGAGTAGACCGTGATATAGCTGAACATCGGATTCCCACGGACCCGAAGTTTCGACCAGTCAAGCAGAAGATAAGAAGATTGCGACCAGAGTGGGCTGAAAAAGTTAAGGAAGAGATCGCCAAGCAGATTGAAGCCAAATTCCTTGAGGTGGTAGAATATCCCACATGGTTGGCCAACATTGTTCCCGTAGCGAAGAAAGACGGAAAGGTTAGAGTATGCGTGAACTTCCGTGATTTGAACAAGGCTACTCCAAAGGATGATTTTCCTCTCCCTCACATCGATGTTTTGGTCGATAGCACTGCAAGAGCTGCCGTGTACTCATTCATGGATGGTTTTTCGGGCTACAACCTGATATTGATGAATGTCATTGATAAGTTCAAGACAACATTCGTCACTGAATGGGGGACGTACTGTTACAAGGTTATGCCCTTTGGATTGAAAAACGCAGGGGCAACGTACCAGAGAGCCGTCACCACGTTACTGCATGATTTAATACATAAAGAAGTAGAAGTGTACGTCGATGATATGCTCGTAAAGTCCGATACGCCAGAAGAGCATCCTGCCATTCTCGACAGGTTTCTTACCCGCATTGAAAAGTATAACTTGAGGCTTAATCCCAAGAAATGTGTTTTCGGAGTCATATCTGGAAAGCTCTTGGGACATATAGTAAGTCAAAGGGGCATTGAAATGGATCCAAACAAGATCAAAGCCATCACCAACATGCCAGTACCAAGCACTGAGAAGGAGGTCCGAAGCTTCCTTGGATCCTTACAATACGTCAGCAGATTCATTGCCCGGCTTACGATGATATGCGAGCCCATCTTAAAACTACTAAAGAAGCAGCGGCCAGTAATATGGAACGATCAGTGCCAAATAGCTTTCGAGAAAATCAAAGCATATTTGGCCAACCCTCCAGTTCTAAGGCCACCAATGCCTGGAAAGCCACTAATTTTATACCTGGCAATCGAGGAACGATCTGTTGGGGCAATGCTTGTCCAGGAACAGGAAGACAAGAAGGAGTATGCGATCTACTACCTTAGCAAAAAGCTGCTAGAGTACGAGTCCCGATACACGATTGTAGAAAAGACTTGCGCTGCCATGGTGTGGCTAACAAAGAAGTTGAGGCACTACTTCCAATCGTATCGCGTCCAAGCAGTTGCCAAAGTTGATCCCCTAAAGTATCTTTGCCAAACACGGTCTTTAGCAGGGAAGTTATCCAGATGGCTATTACTGCTTTCAGAATTCGACATCGAGTACATTACCAAGAAGGTCATCAAGGGCCGAGCAGTAGCTGAGTTCCTAGCTAGCCAGCCACTCGATTCAGAATACGTGGAAAATTTGGAGTTTCCTGATGAGCAATTGGCCTCGGTGACTGTAGAACCAAGAAGGTGGAAGATGTTCTTTGACGGAGCAGTGAACAAGAAAGGAGCAGGATTAGGAGTAATCATTATCACCCCTGATAATGAAATCATCCCTTTATCCAAGAAGTTAGAGTTTCCCGTCACTAATAATTCAGCAGAATATGAAGCCTGTTTGTTCGGTATGAGTTCACCGCTGACGATGAAATCAGACGCCGTTAAAGTCATTGGAGACTCAGCACTAGTAATTAGACAAGTCACAGGAAATTGGGAGTTGAAAGAAGAAACCCTTAGGCCTTATCTTGAAGATATATGGATGAAAGCAGCGCTATTCAGCTCATGTGAGTTCTGTCATATGCCTAGAGAGGAAAACCAGATGGCAGATTCCCTTGCTACTCTGGCATCTATGTGGGAAGGTCTGCAGAAGCAGCCAATGTGACCACTCATTATGGAAACTACCGCAACACCATGCTATCTCTCTGTAGCAGAAGTGACTATGGAAGACGAACAACCTTGGTATTCAGATATTGTACAGTTTTTGACCGACGGAACATATCCGGCAGGGGCAAATGACTCTGATAGGGCTACGCTCAGAAGATTGGCAGTGCAATTCAGATTGGTTGACGATCAATTGTTCAAAAGGTCTTCAGACGGCCTGTTATTACGCTGTCTTTCGCAGACTGAAGCACAAAAGCTGATGAAGGAAATCCATGCAGGATCCTGTGGGGCTCATATGAATGGAGTGATGTTGTCTAAAAAGATCCAACGTCTTGGATATTTTTGGTTAACCATGCTGAGTGACTGCATTCAAGAAGTGAAGCTTTGTCACGAGTGTCAGATCTATGGAAGCATTAGTCATCTCCCGCCGACAGAATTGCAATCTTTGACTACGCCTTGGCCATTTTCAGCCTGGGGCATTGATATCATCGGGGAAATAAGACCTTCATCCACCAATGGGCATCGCTTCATAGTAGTAGCTGTTGATTACTTCTCCAACGGTAGAAGCCGAGTCGTACACAGGCATCACAGCCAAGAAGATGGTACGGTTTATCGAGAAACATATCTTTGCTAGATTTGGCATTCCCCATCACATAGTAACTGATAATGGAGTTCAGTTTCAAGGAGAAACAGCAGATCTGATCGAAAGATATGGTATCGAGCACCATCGCTCTTCTCCCTACAGACCACAGGCCAATGGAGCAGTCGAAGCAACTAACAAGTCAATGAAGAAGATCATGTCTAAGATGGTTGTGACTCATCGAGATTGGGCTGATCATCTACCTTACGCCTTATGGGGTTATCGAACCAGTATCAGGACTCCTACGGGATAAACTCCGTTCTCGTTAGTATACGGCACTGAAGCTGTCTTGCCAGCGGAAATTGAGGTCAAGTCCCTAAGGGTTGCCCTAGAGGCGAAGTTGACAGAAGAAGAATGGGCCCGCGCCAAGTTTGAGGAGTTAAACATGATAGATGAGAAAAGATTGATAGCTTTGGATCATCTTCAGATATACCAACAGCGAATGGCAAGAGTCTACAACCGAAAGGTCAAATGGCAAAATCGACCGCTAAAGGCTGGAGATTTGGTTCTGAAGCAATCTCGCAAGACACACACAGACCCCAGGGGCAAGTTCCAGCCTAATTGAGAAGGACCATACATGGTAAAGCAAATTCTGAACAAAGGAGCTGTCAAGATCTCGGATATGGATGGAAACGAGTTTGTTAATCCAGTCAACCAGGACAAATTGAAAGTATATTTTGTTTAATATTAAAAGCTAGTAAGGGCAAAAAAAAAAACGAGCGTAGTTTATGATAAAATCCTCACGGAATCATAAACGACGATGAATACTTATTGAAAATAAATATTAATTAACTTTTGTGTTTGAATAAAAATTCTTGCCATGATGTGTTGCTTTGCTAAATAGATTGAATGGACGCATTAATGGAAATGTGAAATCATCATTACAAACACAACAACATAGGCATATTATAACAAGAACCCGCTGTTCTTTGGTACAGGCAAAAAGTTGGGTCTAACCTTTATACATATAATTACAGATAACATAATATTTAAGTGTTTATTTAAAACAGAGGATAAGCAGCTAGTGAATCGGACCTGCCTGTCGCTCGCTGTACTCCTTTGTGATTTTACGCTTCTCTTCTCGAGAATCTGCAGCTCGGATGGTAGACAACCAGTTTTTGTAATCCACACTGACCTCAGCACTAAAGGGAACTGAATAATCCAGGCGAACCGTCGAGCGCTGAGCCCACCTCTTAGCATATCTCTCAATGTAATTTCCAATAAAAGTGCGATCCAGATCTGAGACAATCATCAGACAAAGGATGTTGGGAACATGTTGCGCTCGTCCATATTGACGGCAAAGACGACTAGGAGAGTAGAAAGTGATCTTGTCAAGACAAATCAGCACCACACCATTCATCCAGACGTGTGTCACAACCTCACTGATATCCCACCAGGGGCAAGTCCACCTGATCTTGTCTGAACGTATGTTCTGGAGAATGTAAAGCCACGAAGCCATGTTGTGGTCCCCAGTACTGATCCTTCTGTTCTAGTAGTCATTTGGTTTGTAATTGACATTCGCAACTCGTGGAGCAGCTTGGAAGCTCAGTTTCTCCATTAGCCAGATCTGGAATATGCATGTGTAATGAATAAAGTAAAATGTGACAAATCGGAAAGAATCGTTCGTTCAGTTTGCTTACCTGAAGGAGAATTCGACTGCCTCCTAGCCTAGGAGCAGATTCAGTATGAACAGAGTGCATATACGCAAGCGTGCCAGCAAGAGAAACAGCCGTTGGTGAAGCACCATTTAGCATTTGACGGATTACCAGAATGAAATTGAAACTGCAAATACCATCTGCTGATTCGCACAGAAAACTCCCCAATAATAACAGGCACATCAGCGGAACCCAGCTGGGGTCAGTGGGAGAGGTATTCCTGCAAACCAGTAACGCTCCTAGGAGGCTAAACCCAGGATTCTCGCAATTCTAAAGGATGACTGCACGTCGAGCTTGAGCATGCATCATGAAAAAGTCCGCCTTATTTGCGGTAAACTGAAAACGACATTCAGGGATAGCAATATGTGAATCACCTGGTATCTTCAGGATGGCGCCAAACTCTTCGAGTAAGGGGCAGAGTTCGTGATCCCCGAATCGAAACACATTGTCAAGTGGGTCCCAAAGACTGACTACAGTATCAAGAAGTTTAAGGTCGAGGTTAACGTAATGAAAAATGCGCCAATTCCATAGGTGGCAGGATCTCAAGCGATTCCAATCCTTCTTGTCGACACTAAATAAGAAGTTGCGGAGATTTTCCATAAAGCTATCCATGATGATTTGCAATATTTCAGTATTTCCCTTGAGGGTGGCAAGTGGCCATACGTAGTTCAAGGGGGGCAATCTGCCAAATACTGACAGATCACCCCCCCGAAATGGATTTATTTAAGTTGTTATTTATGCGCAAAAGTTATTTATCACAAGGCAGAAGCAGTTATTCAAAGGCAATTGTTCAAATCAGATCATTCAAATTTAACTATTCATGCAAGGAGATTAATGCTGAAATCTAAGCAGTAAATTGTACGTGCGAGAATAAGAAATAAAAGTAACAACTGTACTGGAAACAAGGTCCCCACATATGGACCAAATAAACGAAAGAGAAATTGTTCAGAAATCTAAATCTAAAGGAGCCTACACCTAGCGCTCCTAGTCATCATCTTGCTGGTCATCTGGACGAGGTACATCCGGGGGAAAGACAGGGATATCATAAAAGCCTCCTCCCTGATCTGGTAGCTGAGATCGAAGAGAGTTCACCTCCAGGCTCAGTCCGCGGATCCTATCCTGAAAAGAACGAAAAAGCAAAGGCGTCAGTTCATTCATAACATATCATAACATATCATAACATACCATGGCATACATTGTGCATTTACAGGAATACTTACAACAAGAGAGTGGTTATCTGCAAGCCAGAGGTCGCTCATACACCGAATCAGCCTCCCATCACGCTCACTATCAGCAACAGGGACCTGCACAAACAAACAACGTCGTCAAAACCAAATTCAGAATAAAGACAAATGAAGCGGATTGGCAACTTACACGAGTAGTCCTGACAGGAGAATGGGGCATAGGCATCTGAGGGTCAGTGGTAAAGATCGGATAGTACGGGGTCATGTCAGGCCTAAATAAGCCCATATGAAGATGCTGGCTCTGAAAATCTCGGTGGCCCACCACCATCCCGAGAGCAACAGGAGCACTGGATGAGGAACCTGAAGCACTGGCTCGCCGGCCTCTCTTCCTCGAGCCTCCGCCCTAGGATTGTTTCACAAATTCAAAAATATATTACGAAGAAAAGATAGAGGGAAAGAAGAAAAGAAGAAAGAGTCGAAATCTTTACCCTCGAGCTACTAGCTCCGGCTGTACCCGCAACTCCAGCTGTACCAGCAGTACCAGCTGTACCCCCTGTGCCGGCTACATCCCCTGACGGATCATCATCATCGTCATCTTCCCCGGCGTCACCCTCAGTATCCTCCTCATACCCGGGAATAGGATCACGGTCAACACGGGAAAAGAGTAACAGCTCTCTGGAATAGAACTCCTCGTAGGTCATCTCGGGGTCATCCTCGCGCACCACCACGATCCCTCTATCGATCAAGCCCTCATAATCGGGGGCGTCGTAAGCCCAGAACACCCATCTAGGCACTGGAGGAGGAACTACTCTCGCAACCGTCTTATCCCAGCCGATGATCCTCTCCCCCAAATACCACTCCTCCGAATGAGGGCTCTCTATAATCAGGCGCTTGTACATATACTCGGCAGCCCAAGTCATCACAGGAGACCATGCAGCAGGAGGTCCCCAGGGCTTAGTCGGCACCTAAGTTTATATACGCGTGAAATAAAATCAAGAGTGCATCTAATGCCTCAATTCATTCATCATAACATATGATCGTATAATATCCTAAGCATGCATTTTCATAAATAATCCAGCTAAAATATATAAGTAAGCTAAAAAATTATTCTTGTACATACAAATTTTGTTACATGCATGTCACAAATTTAAGTAAATTTTGCATATAAACATATTTAATTCTCAAGCATATAAACATGTATTTTTACTAAATTATATCGCCATTGCATAATAAATATCGCATGCATACTCAACTGATAAATCTTTAATTACTTGCATAAGAGCATTCATACACATTACGCGAAAAATAAAGGAAAGATGCTGACCTGCTCAAAGGTCAAGCCTCGGGTCTGCCTGAGGATGGAAGGACGAGACTGCCAATCCCATTTGCGGAAGAAGAAGGGGAAGCGCGGGAACATCTCAAGATTGTCATAGTGATGAGAGGGCTTAAAACCTAGCAGGGCACACATATTCATCGAGCTAAACCAGACCTACATACAAATTTTCATCATCAGAAAGTTTTCACAAGTCAAATAGAATTTTTAATTTACTCATTTCTTACCACGAGAAATATGAACGAGGACTTGTAGTCCATGATCTTGTTCCTAACTGTCTGATCCAGGGCGTAGTACATCTGAGCTAAAATAGCTCTCCCCCAGGCCTTCCTATTAAACCCCTCTAGATCGGCCAAGCTTGGCAAAATATTCAGCTCAACGGAAGAATCACCCTTCCCGAAGAACCAATAAGACATAGTCGCGGCCAGGAAAGCCCGAGCCTCCTGTCGGGCAGTCAAACCAGCAGGCCTCCTCGATGACATCCAGAATTTCCTAAGCTGGGTACAAAGGACCTTCCGACCATTCCCTCGAAACCCGATCAACCTCTCGATCAGATCCGCATCAAAACGCACGTCCAAGCAACAATTAAAATGGATTGGTTCCCCGTCGAACCGAATCCCCGTAATAGCGCAGAAGTCAACAGGCGTAATCGTGAACTCCCCACATCAGAATGGAACGTGTGAGTCGTATCCGACCAACGGCTCAACAGAGGGGAGATAATCTCGTCGTACATCCAAGGATAGCCCTTATGGCGATTATACGGACACCGGCGCATCAGATCCCCGAAGCTAGTATTATTTACCAGCATCTTAGCCTCGGGGGACAAGGCCTCATACCACCGGCAACCCTGCTCGAGGGTACCGCAGCGTATACCGGTAATCTACAAAAATACGCGAAATAAAGCACGAAAATTAAAGCAAGGCTACGGATGGTAAAAACACGGCCGTGCATTTACCAGCCCATTTTATTTTACGGAAAAACTTTAATTTTCGAAAAGCAGAATTAGGTTCTGATGGCAAATTCACGATCGTGCATTTACCCTAGGGTAAATACACGATCGTGCATTTACCGCCAGCTGTCAAAACACGGAACTGGCGTGAAAAACACGGCCATGTATTTGCCCATGGTAAAAACACGACCGTGAATTTCACTCCAGTAGCCATGAAAAATTGCAGAATTCCAGTCTCGCCGGAAAATGCCCAAATTCCGATTTCAGTTCAAATTTTCGCAAAAATCGACCAAACAACACCCAAATCATCATCCTAACACTAAAACCCAACCCTATTCATCCTTCTAACACCAAATCACATCAAATTCATATCAAATTTCATCAAAATCAAGCCTAAATCTCAACCTAACTCAATTCTAACTCGAAATCAAGCATTATAAGTCATCAACAGACATTCAAGGACAAGAAATAAAGTGAGAAAAGCTAGAAAGCTTACGTGTTGGCGCGAGAGGTATTTTTTCCGATCGTGTGCCGTCGGAATTTCTTCCCCGTACTTGAGGCCATGGTACAACATTCCTGTCAGAATCCGATAGTATCGATGAGAGTGGAAGCCTGGGATGGTGACAGTGACGCCGTCGATCTCGAGAGACTCGCCGACGATGAGTTCGTCGGAAGATTTCAGCTTGCGGGAGTTTAGTTTATACCACATAGCGAAAAACGGGAAGAAAAGGAGAGCAAGCATTTTGAAGATTCGGTTTTGCAGGAAAAAATCGCAGAAGAGAGCAGTTTTTAGGGTTGAAATCGCGCAAGGAAGAAGAGAAGCCGAAACTGCAATTTTATACTGGATGGGAAAAACACGGCCGTGTTTTTACCCTCCTTGAAAATCGTGCCACTTCAATTCCCATAACTGTTGCAGTTATTGTCTTTGACTGAATTTGAAATTCAAAAGACCAAGGGTAAAAACACGGCCGTGTATTTACCCTCAGGTGCAAAAATTGCATTTTTTTTTAAATTCAAGCCATTTTTATGTAATTAATTTAATTTTTTTCATGCATATTTTAAAATTGATGGACTGAAAAGCTAACAAAGGTCTTTCTTCATTTATTTTCAAAAATTTATTTTCTTGTAAAAAGTTCATAAACATTTTTCAAATCGAAGGGGCAAAATATTTTGTTCAAAAATATGTCGATTTGATAAATGTTATTCACACACTTCACTTTGCATTTGTTTCACG
>CAOJBI012599305.1:0-14187 GCA_948277035.1 Euphorbia corollata
TAAAAAGTTTTTGGAAGATGGGTTTGAAGTTTGAACCGCATCTCCTTCAAGAAACATCAATAAATTTTAGATTATTCATATCCATTGTAATATGTAAAAGTGACAAATTTCTTTATTCAATAGCAATAAATTTGTTTGTCCGCGGCAATAACCAATGGAAGCAAAGGTTTTTTAAAACGAACATTAGCTTAAAATTTACTTGAACCACAAAATTAGAGAACTAGTTTGATTATATTGTTTTTTAATTGTCATTTTTTTTACAAATTAAAATTTGGATTTTGGATGATGAAATTTAATATGGTTTTGGACCGAACCGAATCGGATCGAACCTAAATTATTTAGGTTCGGTGTTTGGTCCTCACATTTTCCCTTCTTTGGTTCTTGGTTTATTTGGTTCGGTTCGGTTTTTGGACCGAACCGACCAATGTTCAGCCCTACCTTTTATGCAATGATTATGATTTTCATGTTTGTTGCCCTTTTTTTGGCCAAATGCATACGGAGCCCCCTGAAGTTGGTACGAAGCGCCCTTCGTCACCCTAAACTTTCAACTATGACACTTTGCCCCCCCAATGTTGGCAAAATTGATACAGTTTGCCCCCCCCTCAATGCCACGTGTCAGTTTCTGATTGGTTTGACTTTTTCAAAAAATTCCAAAATCTTTGAAAAGTCAAACCAATCAGAAACTGACACGTGACATTGATGGGACAAACTGTATCAATTTTGTCAACATAGGGGGGTAAAGTGTCAAGTTTAAAACTTGAGGGTGGCGGATGTCGTTTTGGGCCAACTTAGGGGAGCTTCGTATGCATTTGACCCTTTTTTCCATCAAATTTGGGATGAATATTTGGTGAGGGTTGGTTTTCATATATTTTGTCTCTTACTAATCGGTGCTTGTGGATTCGTGGGAAAGATGCAAGGGTGGTAGAAAAATTAGCTTGTAAGTTATAGGTTACGTGGAACAATTAATGAAAAAAATTATACTGTCGCCGTTCTCTCTGCCCATATTATTTGGAGACATCCATTTAATAATTAGTTTAAGTATAATATTGATGCAAGTCTTTCGGAGATAGGTCGATATATTAGTCATGGTTGCGTATTGAAAAGTTCCACAGATAAATTTCTCACAAAGTGATATATCATGCTTTAAGGGTGGTGAATCATCGTATATTGTTGAAGTTATGGGTTGCAGGAAGGTTTTCAATTGGCTGAAGATAAATAATTATGATCAAGTTATCCTGGAACTTGATGTTTTAAATGTAGTTAACGCTTAAGTAATGTCATATCTTATGATTAATCTATTTGTTTGATACTTGAGGATTGTAGGAACATACTTATATTTTTTCTTTTATTCTTGAAAAGTTCGCGAATCACGTTATGCATTTGTTAATTAATATAGTTAATTTTTAGACTAATAAAGAACTTATTTGAGTTTTCTTTCTTGTTCACCTTTAATTAGATGTAATTAGCTTATGATTAATGTAAGAAGGGATGGCAGAAGGGGGTGACACGGTGTGGTAACAGCCACACGGCCCACACCTAGCCATCGAAATATTGGTAAAGTATGCTTCTCTTATATGAAATAATATTTTATTATAATTATGCGCAAATATATCGAAGAGAATATCTGTGGTTGAGTTGGTCTGTTTCTTACACCTTGCATTCACAGTCGTGTGTTCGACTCTGCCTTTTGTTTTTCAATTTCAATGGTATTTAGACGTTTCTAATGCATAATACATTGTTGAATTAAATTATATAATAAATATAATATTTCTTATTGATTTTGTTTATAGTCTAAAAATAGTTAGATAGCTACGGAATAAAATGTCATGTCCCAATTCAGGTTCTAGCTTTGCCACTAAAGTGACTTATTCTTCATAATTTAATATAAAGTATAAAAAATTTAATTATGTAATTATACATTTTTTTGGTAATTATGTAAGTATACATGAAAGAAAATAAAAGTGTGTTTTTTTTTAAGAAAGATTAAATTTTTTTTGTATTTAAATGATCAATTATTATTTTCCAACTGGAAAAGGGATTTTTAAAAACGATGAGAAATGAGCTATTGGTAGCCATAAAACCATGCTTAAACCTCGAACAACAAAGACGCGAAGCTTATGATATTTGATCATCAATGGCCAAATCTCTCTCTCTATACCTTCTCCGCCCAAAATCAATGGCTTTCTCTTCTCCAATCAACCCCACATTATCCTGTTACTTATTTCCTTCAAAGCCCAAAAATTTATTCAAATTCGTTTTCCCCTTTTCACGCACTCAATTATCCACCACATCCACTCGATACCCTTTTTACTATGACATGATCATCAGCCGCCCAACTGCCGAAACTCGCCGCCGACCTGCTAGGCCCAGCAAATCCGACTCAGACAACTCGCCGGAAACAGATTCGTCGGTTAGCCCCAATTCAGAGTTGGGGCTTGATTCATGGGTTGACGGAAAACTGGAGATGGATAAATCCAAGAGAAAATACTACAATAAGAGGAGAAAGCGGATGTACGGATCAGATTCTGAGGATGATAGTAGAAACAGAGACGACGGTTATGTTGAATTGAAGCCCGAGGTTGCTAAGCTTCGGAGTTTGCATAAAAGAGAGGAGGAGTTGTATTTCTATGATACATTTGCTTATCCATGGGAGAAAGATAAACATTATAAGATGGTTTATCAACTGGAGAAGAAGTATTTTCCTGACCAATGCCTTGATAAGGCTTTTCTGGACCCTAAAGATTCCAATTTCAATTCAAATGCAAAGGAAAAGAGGAGTAAAAGAGTAGAAAAAGAAGGTAATGCGGTTGGGATTCAATATGAAGATAAAAGCTTGATGTTCTTTGAGGAGAAAAAGGTTGAGGCAGGGGTAGAGTCTGCAAATACTGCAAACAAAGATGTCACCGAGAGGAAAGTGGAGGAGTTCTTCAAGTGTTTGAAAAAAGTCCCAAATGAGAACAATAAAATCAGCAATGTTGAACCGTACCTTGTGACAAGGAGTACCGAACTTCCACCTAAGTGGGATGGTCCGTATGGAACTGTGGTTTTAGTGAACAAGCCTAAAGGTAAGCTAACACTCAAGTCTTATTGGAATTGGTGGCCATTTTGATGGAAAGTTTTGAATTGTTTTTTCGTGTGCATATAGTCCTACTTGATGAGTGCGAGCAATGATGCCTCACTTAGTTAGTATTGTAAATTTAATACAAGAGATCATGTAAACTCTAGGTTATAGTTATAGGATTCAGTAAGAAGGTAAAGTTACTTTTTTGTTTCAACATGATCTTATCTTTGAGTACAGATAGTCAGATATGATCCAGTAAGTTTTTCAAAATCAATGCAAGCACCCTGTGAAATCATCATCCCTTTTTGTCAAAAGCTGCATTATCTGGCTTCTGTGTCTGAAGGTTTTATCTGAATAATAAAGCAACAACTAGAAAGTAATAATGCAAATGGATGTTGGATGCGTAGGAATCTTGGATGTTATAAATGCATGTTGAGCGATAGAAGGGGAACTATCTGTCTGCTCTTCATATGATAACTCCTGAGGGAACTTCACAATGGCAAAGCTATTTTCTAGTTTTCTTCAATATGAACGTTTTCATGTATTAATGGAATTCGTATTACTGCATCTGCCAGTTATTGGTACATGGGATTATTGAATTGCTTTTGCTACGTGTGATCAGACTTGACCTGCATCTAGATATTTGTTCTGTTGAAAATTATTATGCACGAATTGGAAATATTGGATTTATCTTCATCATGTGGCATGCATGCTGTTCCATTTTACATGTTCCAATTATGTTTATTTCCAAATTCTAAAATTCCTTTGGCTTTAGTGCTCTCTTTAGATTTTGCTAGGATTCATATGGTTACACATGGCCCTTAATTGAACCAAAATTGCCGACGTTATAGAATCTGCAAGAATGCATTTTTTCTTGAAAGCTAAAGGTAATATATCACGTTACCAACTCAATGTTTATTGAATTAGTAATTATACGATTTGAAATCAGGATGGACTTCATTTACAGTTTGTGGAAAGCTGCGTCGCCTAGTCAAAGTGAAAAAGGTGTATGTCCTATCCTTACTTGCCACTGTCTGCCCATTTCATGCAAATTTGCCTAATCATCCGATTTTGGTTGAAGGTAGGGCATGCTGGAACACTTGATCCTATGGCAACTGGTTTATTGATTGTATGTGTCGGTAAAGCTACAAAGGTGGTAGATAGGTAAATTTTCAGATTTCTTATATCATTTTTGTTGTCCTCATGACCTCTGAAATATATCTTCTACAGATATCAAGGTATGATCAAGGGTTATAGTGGTGTTTTCAGAATGGGAGAGGCAACTTCGACTTGGGATGCTGATTCACCGGTGCGTTTTTTACATTTAATATTTGTTTAACTGCCTTTCATCATAACATTTAATGATATTCTATCATGATATGCTGCAGCATGCAGTCTAATGATATCTTTTTAAGCAGATGCACCATTTGTTAAACTAGTTTGACTTAACTGTATACCACGAATCTGTTTCAAACTTCTTACACTTGATAGTCACTAAAATCATCTAAATGGGTGATTAAAATTTTCAGTCTTTTGAGTTTTAATCTAATTGAATCATCTTTGTATTTACTTGTATAATTTTTGTTCTTTAGGTTATCCAGCGTGAACCTTGGGAGCATATCAGGGATGAAGATATAAGGAAAGCTGCTGCATCTTTTTGTGGGGAAATATGGCAAGTTCCTCCAATGTTCTCTGCCATTAAGGTAAGAGCTTCTGTTGTCTAAGAGCTTCTGGTATAAGTGGTCAGTCTTATCAAATATGATAGCACAATACTGAAATTCTAGTAGGTGCTAAAAAAATTCACTTGGAAAGTAGCATTGGTACATCTAACTTACTTGATAATATGTCTGTTTTTTTTGTTTGATTAAGGTTTTTCCCCATGAATGTGGCTTCACACATTCGAACAGAGTTGTTTCAGAAACATTAGAACAATGGGATTTTCCTTCAATATGAGCTTTAAGAATGCAGGCTTTTCTGTGACTGCGCATTGCATTAAAAGGATCCCATGGTAACACTGGCTTACTCAGTGTTTTGGGCTTTGACAGGTTGGAGGTGAAAAGATGTACGAGAAAGCAAGGAGAGGAGAAAGCATTGAGCTTGCACCTAGGAGAATTTCAATTTTTCAGTTTGACATAGAGCGAAGCTTAGAGGACAGGTTCTTTTGATATTTTCTGACATCTCGAAGCACTTGTGCTCTTATATCTTCGGTTACTTGTTGTGTTTGTCTAATGTGATGTGATCTATTTGCAAATTTCTAATAGCATTGCTGTGTTCATTTGCAAACGTCCCACAAAGATGATGGTAGCAATTTTTTTATGTCCTTTCCGACAAATTTGCAGCCAATATTCATGTTTAATGTGTTGGCGGAGGACAACAACATGCACTCTTGAGAGCTATTCCTGACAAATTTTCCAACTAGTTAAACTTAAAATATAATTTAGAAAAAATGAATCTCATATCTGCCCTTCATAAATTTTGAGTGATAATTTAATCACATGATTAGCTATAATTTATTTCTAAAATCCATTCTCATAAAGATAGAAACAAGGGAAACATCGTGGTAAGAAGACTGTGTTTGATGCGAAATTTGTGGAAGGGGAAACTTCCTTGACATCTGGGCTTCCAAATGTGATCTGAATTAAAATATTGTGTGATTGTTGCAGGCAAAATTTGATATTCCGAGTGGTATGCTCAAAAGGAACATATATTCGATCACTGTGTGCAGATTTCGGGAAGGCTGTTGGCAGGTAAACTTCTGCATCTACTATATTAATCCAGCCATCCATTGCTGGCAGTACAGAGGTCCAGAATCCACAGCCGTTAGATCAAGTGTACATTGTTAGATCTTTCACTGAAAATATGTTTTGTTTTAAAATTTTATCATAATATTTATTTAAATTTATTATGGTTGCTTTTCCGTTTCGTATCTTTAAATCTTTTACTGGTCGGCAACATTACAGAAACTGGATTCTATCTAGGATCTTATTTCTTTCTTTCTTTTTTCAAGGAGAAAGAAATATGTCACTAGTAAATGTAGTTGTAGTGTTTATTCATTGTTGAAATGGATATTATTTCTGATATGATGGTAAATTGCAGCTGTGCTCACCTGACTGCGCTTCGAAGAGATTCGATCGGTAAGGCTTCTTTCTTTGTTATTGAAAGCTCAAGCAACAACTATATGGCGACCTGGGTATATTAACTTGGAGTGGACTTTTTGGTGACAGGAGAATACTCAGCTGACGATGCCTGGGAGTTCAACGAGCTGGAAGAGGCAATCAATAAAAACTATTTCTAACTGCTGCAGCTCAGGTATGTTCCTTTCCTGAAAGGTTATCTGCTGCAATGGAGAAGCTGAAATGTCAAAGCTGTCACCTTTTCAGTTGTAACTGTATTACTACATTTTTTAAGGTGGTAGTAATAGTCCATCATCATTTGGTGGAGCATAAATCATTACTCACATTTTGAAGCTCTTGATAAATCTGTTCCATTCGTTCTTGACATGTAAAATATGCTTTTTTCTATTTTAGTCTAGGCCGCCGGACCCTCAAATTGTCAGGAATGAGTCGTATAGTCGGGGTGCGAGTTCATGATATTGTGCATTAAATATTTTTTTATAAATATTTAATATAATTGATTACTGAAAAATTATCTAATAGTAGTGTGAATGGGAATGCAAACTAGAGTAAAGAAGTGAAATTATTATCTATATATGTAATTAAATTGAATAGTGAGTTTTTTAAAACAAAAAATTGAAGAGAGCACGCATTTTATAACACTAGAATTTCACATTTATATTTCGTGAAATACGTTATAATTTTTTTAAAAATTTAATTATAATCATTGACTCTTTTATAATAATACTATTCAATTAGTTTTTTTTTATAGTATTATGAGTCTATGACTCCCTGATTAATTAATTCCATCTGAAAGCGTAAATTATTCCTAAAACACAATACAAAAAATTGAAGCAGGTGAGAAAGTGCAAAAGTTTGAGGGGACAAAATTATATCCATGTTATTGAAAAAGCAAAAAAGGGGAAATAATAAAGAAAACGGTCTCATTATTCCAAGTCCCAATCAAAACATAATCAATTTCAAAAGTTCAAATCAAGTATCTGTTACAGCCACAAACACGTTAACGCTTCATCTAACGGATCAGCGAAATCTGAACCCACTCAATGCCAGATTCTAACTTGTGTTGTGAGTATCAATCCCTAATCATTTAATAAATCCATAACCATACAAACATTGAGATTACAATTACTTACGTTCCACGTCTCTATAACCAGACTCAGAAATTTTAATTATGATTAAGTGCCGAATAAAAATATCTTGTAAATATTATTAAAAGAAACAATTTCCATATTCCTATTTCCTATGCATATTTTTTATTCAGATTTTATAAAAAAGGTAATATTTTATCGTGAAAAAACAACTAATTATACTTTTTCACATGAATAACAAAATTTTATACAACAAAATGTGTACGATAATATTCTTGTCACTTAAAATACCGAACATTTACATAATACGTCCCCATATTTAAAATTTAACAAATATGGTTAAAACTTAAAAGTACTTCGATTCTAACTATAAGTAATAGGAAAGACAAATAAAAAAAGATTTAATAGCGAAGAATAAATATTCATATCAGTATATTCAGATTCTTTATATATAATAATTATTTGCATTTATTTTGGTCTTGTTTGGTTTCTCCATTTGTCTTCATTCTATTTTCCCCCAATTGTGTTCAGTTATTAACGAAGAAGAAGTTGACAACACAAGCTTGTTTTTGTCTCGATTCGCTGTTTCACAAGAGGAATTGCAGATTCAATATATTCTCCACTGATCGTCCGATCAAAGTGAGTTTTTTTTCTCTCTAATTCAATTTCTTTCTCCTCTCGAATCATGCAATGTTTGATTATCTATTCTGATATTAGCTACAGCGTATTTATGTGCAGTGTTATTTATTTTATGAAGGTTTAATTGTGTTATGAACTTGATTCTGGTGCTTTTCTATTTCGCGTTTGCCTTTCATAACTCGGTAACCGAAATTCAGCTAATCCCACGTTTTTCTGTTCGGCGCGTTAAAAATAAGGAAAAAATGATTTTAATTCTCTTTGAAGGGATGGATGTTAATTTTATTCTTTGGTTTGGAATTTACTGACAATTTTGATTCAGAAGTGCACATGTTCTGTTTGTTGGTTGGCTGGTAGTTACACATGTGTTCCAAGGGTGTTTTTCTTTTTGGTGATTTGACTTTTCTTATGTATATTTTGATGTGCAATTTAATCTACCTACCAGAATATATAGATTCTCCATAATTTGCATCTGCGGTCTCTTAAAAATCAAATTTTCAGTGCATACCTTTCATTGGATCAGAGAAATGAACTGATTCGTGCTAAAGATTATCAGGTTAATTTAAGCTTATTATTTGATGAGAATGAAGTCAAATGCTTGCACATTGCTCCTGTTTTAGCATATAATTCTTTTAGGCGCATAAACTAATGTGAAGTTAATGCAGGGGATCACTTCCCGGCGGCACTTTGGACTATTTTTCTGAAGCAATTTTGGAGTGGGTGGCGTTTCCATGGAGTTCATTTCATCTTAAGCTGACCGAAAATTGCAAACTTGATGAGCAAGTGGATCAGCTACTGGTTTCAGGATTTCCATACTGTATCTTTCTATCTGTAGAATCTGAAGATTTGAGTATAATGCCGTTACCTATTCGGAAGTATGCTATTCCCTTGAACATTTATACTGATGCTTGTTTTTTTTATCCCTGTTTGAATACAATGGTGTTCTTTTAATAATGGATGTCAAACTGTGAGAATTTCCTCTCTTTTCTTCAGTAGCGGGGTTACAAGAAAACCTAGTGAGACAATGAGGCTTTTCATGACAACTTTTGTTGGAATTGTTTTTGGCTTCTTTTTAGGAATATCATTCCCTACACTTTCACTATCTAAGGTAAACACCTTCTTTTATTAATTATCCATTCATATACTGATGATTCTCTTTCATCTGGCTCATTTCAGTAAGTTTATCTTACAATGTCTCAATTGATAGATGAGTCTTCCATCCAGTCTCTTTCCTTCCATTGATCTTACGTATATCGAGGACAAGTATTCTGATCTTTCAACACATGCACTGCTCAATGCTTTCTCTTCGCTGAAGGGAAATAAAGACAACTTCAACAACGACAACTTTCCATTGCATAGATATCGTGATAATAGTAAGGTATATACTGCATGCTGCATTTTATATCCTTTCAGTGAATTCTCAGCTTGTCCGTTCCCTTGAAAACAAGAGTCCATTGAAGTTTAACTCCTTAAGATGCAATTATACTATTCTTATTTATCATTTTCAGTGAGTTATCTAAAGGAAAAACCTATGGCCTGATTTTAGCTTTTAAATCACTAGGGTTTTTACTAAGTAACTACTTATTTTTTTGAAAATTAGCACAACTCACTTTGAATTCGAATCTATCAGTCTGCACTGAATAGCTTTGGTAGAGCTTCCAAATCATTTTTAAGATATTTAAATTGATTTCTAGCTTCATATATCTTGTTTTTTCTTCTTTCTTATTGAAGTTCTAAATAAGGTTGACCTCTTAGGATATAGATTAATTTCATGCATTCTCGAGAAAGAGGAAGTTCTAGTAGCTGTAGCAGTAACATTTTTGCCTGCTGTTGGTTTATCCGTCTATGATCTTTTGTCTCTTCTCTTCAGTCGTTTAATTGCTGTGGCAATGTTTTGTGTTCTGTTTTCTGTATACCTGGAGTGAGAGGGGGTACTACATTAAATTTTCTGAAAACAGGACCATATTTTGTTCCACAAAATTTCAACTAGTTTGACTAGTCAGAATAACCCTTCTTGAAGGCATCACCTCCTTGGACCCTTATAAATTTTGGTCTAACCTTCATTTTGGAATTTTCAAATTCGTTTGATCATTTTTTATTGATTCTGCGCCATCTTGTTTGATTTCTGAAAATGGGTTTTCAAGAGGTATCCTTGAAGCAAAGCATTTTGTTCCCATCAAATATATTATCATGTGATATAAGAAACCTCAATCATCAGTCTGCTCTCATAACGAATTTCAATAGTCACCCAGTGGGGTTACCTCGGTGCATAATTTGCTTCATCATCAATGCAAATTCTTTTTTCACCCAAGAAATGCAATTTAAACTGGTTCAGGTTAGCGAGTGCTTTGTGGATTGCCGTTGTAATAAAACCACATGCAAGCATATGTTTATCTATTAAAATTTATTGAAACAAGAATATATATAACTTTTCCTAACTGCGTTAAGCATTACTCTTTAGTTTAGTTCGAAAAAATTGCGAGAATGTTTCTCCAGAAAAAGAGTTCTTTCAATGCTATCTAATGTATCTGAACACAAAATTTGCCGCATAAGAACAAAAAAATTCATAAGACTTGTCAATCATATTGATTTTCTACTCACAGTTTTATACATCTTATTATAACACGAGATTTTGTTTTTCGTAATTGTAAGAAGATAGAGGTGTGGCAGATCACATTTTCTTAGTCTGATCATTGAATAAGATTTTTCTGCAGATTACGTGGCCTGATTTGTTAATAATCCATTGGTTCTTATTCAGATATGGGTTCCAACAAATCCTCGAGGAGCAGAGAGACTTCCACCCAATATAGTGGTACCTGAGTCAGATTTCTACCTCCGCCGGCTGTGGGGTCTACCTGATGAGGTGCTCAGCTTTCAGCAAGACTTTATTTGACAGATATGCAATAGTTGTAACATCATATCATGGGGCGTTTCTCAGTATTTGTACGCATTTGGTTGGTAAACCTGGTCCGATTACCGATTGCATCTTACACCCAAATGACCTACTAAAATTGACAGGCATCCAAAGAATTCGCCAACTATTAGTTGGGTGCAGGCTTGTGTTCTGACCTTGTGTTTTGGATGATTGAAATATATATTAGTTCCTAGAAGAAAAAAACATAAAATTCTTTTGTTGCGTTCCTAGTTCATCTTGTAGATTTTGGTTTTTTAAGTTGAGGTCAGGGAGAGAGGAAATCGATTTATGAAACTGTCTGAAGAAATTGAAATGTATGCAAAGTAGCACTTGGCAGATGTGGATACCAAATTGAAATTGGTGCCTAGAGTCTTTTCAAAGTAGGATATGAGATAATCAATGTGGCATTAAGCTAGACTATTTTTAGAACCTTTTCTCTCTCCCATTGCCTGCTATCCCATTGAAAGATGTCTATATACTATGTAATTTTTTTTGTGAACTTAATTTTCTTACGATGACAAGTTGCTGATGTTTATTCCTGACATTTGGCAGGACTTGCCCATCAAACAAAAGTACCTAGTTACTTTTACGGTTGGTTACAATCAAAAAGATAACATTGATGCGGCAATTAGAAAGGTTTATTTTCCATCCCACCCTCTCTCGAATGTGCTTGTGCATTTTGTGATATAAAATATTTACATGCAGTTTTCAGACAACTTTGCTATTGTATTATTTCACTATGATGGACGGACAACTGAATGGAACGAGTTTGAGTGGTCGAAACGAGCTATCCATGTGAGCGTGGAGAAGCAAACTAAGTGGTTAGAATTTAACTCCTGCTCTTTTAACTAATTTGAGCAGACTATTAGTTGTCCTTATCTCGCTAGCTTCCTAAAACCTTCAGGTGGTATGCAAAACGTTTTCTTCATCCTGACATTGTTGCGCCCTACGAGTACATTTTCATGTGGGATGAAGATCTTGGGGTGGAAAATTTTGATGCAGAGGAGTAAGTTTGATAGTATTTTAAGAAAATAGAAAATCTGAGTTTTAATGTGCTGTTTAAGAAAAATAAAGAAAATCTGAGTTGTAATGCTTCTCTGGTTCAGGTACATTAGATTGGTCAAGAAACATGGTCTGGAGATTTCACAGCCTGGTTTAGATCCAGAGAGAGGAACTACGTGGGCAATGACAAAACGAAGAGATGACACTGAAGTTCACAAGTATAAAAACCCTAATCTTTATTCAATATTCACTTGATAGTAAATTCTTTTGTTCTGCCTTGACTTCTCCCTTTCTTTTTCCACTTATTCGGCAGGGAAACTGAAGAAAAGCCTGGTTGGTGCAGTGACCCACACTTGCCACCTTGTGCAGCGTAAGTTAAATAACGACACCTTTTTTTTTTTTTTGTTACAAAGTTAAAAAATGAAGCCTTTGTTATCTGATTACTAAGAAAAGCTTCTTTTTTTTAGGGCAAATGCACCAAGACCTCCCTGAACTTGGCAACTTTTGCCAGATGCCACCCTGAATTTTCAAAAGTTCCACGAACTAGTTTGCGCCCTTAGTGACGCGTGTCAACTTCTGATTGGAGATAGAAAAATCAGAAAACAGACATCTTTGTAAAAGTTAAACCAACCATAATCTAACGCGTGGTGTTGTGGGGTCGAACTGGTGCAATTTTGCCAAGTTCAAGGAACTAAGTGTAACTTTTGAAAGTTCAAGGTGGCATGAATGTGACAAAAGTTGCCAAGTCGAAAGGAGGTTTTGATGCATTTAGCCTTTTTTTTTTAATCCCAACTCGTGCAAATGATTTTATGAATGGGCGGGCTCTCATACATCTTACGCTAAAACACAAAATGAGCAGATTTGTTGAGATAATGGCAACAGTGTTTTCGCGGGACGCATGGCGTTGTGTTTGGCATATGATTCAGGTATTCACAATGTCACTTGCGGTCTTAACCTTGCCTCTCCATAGCATCTATTTCAAAAAGTTTGTCCTTTTGGCAGAATGACTTGGTTCATGGGTGGGGTTTAGATTTCGCAATGAGGAAATGTGTGGAGGTCAGTAACCATTTGTTTCCTTAATTCCCCACCTTAACAACTTTACTCTGTGAATCTCAATCATTTATTGGTGTTATCAGCCTGCACATGAGAAAATCGGAGTGGTAGACGCTCAATGGATTGTTCATCAAGGTGTTCCATCACTCGGGAACCAGGTGAAACTCAAGCCATCTAGATGTTTATTTCATGGAAAATTACGAAAATATGCCTCTGCAGTCTGCACCCACCCGAGTATAAACTTATCATATCTATGTAACACGACACGACACGACTGAGAGATAGTTATGATTTGAACTGAGACCTCTAAGATGACATGGTCTTTTGTCGTTTTGACAGGGAAAAGCGACTGATGGAAGGGCGCCGTGGGAAGGGGTGAGAGAGAGGTGTAGAAGAGAATGGGGAATGTTCCAAGATAGAATGAATAATGCCGAGAAATCTTATTTTGAAACCATGGGAAATGATCCTCACAATGGAACAACACTTGCTTAGATGACACTAATGGCTACACTTGCCAAAAAAATTAACATGAAATATATTTTAATATGATATGTTGTTTATTGTAGTTCGAGGCTCTGCTTATACAATTTTGATAATGATCACCATCGTATGTTTTTCTTTTTATCAATTGATTCTTTTATAAAAAAAATATTAAGTTCAAGTCTAAATTACTCTAATGCTTTTTTTTTTTTGAATAAAAGTTCAAAGTAACCGGACCTAATTCGTCCCAACATTAAGATTCCAAATAAGCATAAGTGCAAATCCATAATTGAATTTAAAAGTAAGTGCAAGTTTGGAACAGCTATTAAGCTGTTGTCTTCACCTAATTATGTGATTATGTGAGCTGTTGATCATTTTTTTTCTCTCAAATAGGAAAAAAACAATTTTAGGTAAATTTTTATATCGAAAAAATAAGCAGTAACAAAATTTACCCAACATCATAAAATATTAGTCATTTAAAGAAAACAGCTTGACACAAAATTAAGTGAACATACTTAATTATTCTACTATGCTAAAACTGAATTTCAGGCCTCTCAAATTCGAGTGATATTTCAGGAATATATCGTAAAAGCTAAAATACAATAATTTCCATTACTTTCATCAACATTCATATTTTGGGCTTTCCCCTAATATGGATGTGAATTTACACGTGGCAGCGATGTATAACATTAAACATCATACCATCAAATAACTGTCCACATGGCAATCACGTTGAATTTTGATTGAAATATCCGTCAATTCTTTCTTAATATAAAAATTAAAACAAAATCATTAAACGTGGTTGGTTTTTAAAGGTAA
>CAOJBI012599449.1:0-10359 GCA_948277035.1 Euphorbia corollata
TCATGCATCCTTTAATATTTTGTTGACAATTCCATCTTTTTGAACTTCCACTTCATGTAGATCTGCAGATTGCGAGAAGGATTGGGAATAACAACAAACAATGTGGCCGAATATAGAGCTATGATTTTAGGATTGAAATGTTCTCTTAAAAAGGGGTATACAAAAATTCGTATCCAAGGCGACTCCAAACTTGTCTGTTTGCAGGTTATTTTACCTCTATACTTCTTCATGTTCCTTGCTATTTCCCAATCTTTCTCTTCTCATCTTTTCTTTATTGTCATATGTTACTTGTTGCTTGGACTGCTGTTTCAGTATGGCTGAACATGTGCATTGCACAAAATATTGCATCTATATAACTTGTCTTAGCAATGATTTATTTAAGAATATCATAAAACTAGTAAACATGAAGTATTTATCTGCATTCTAGCTTGGATCGATTGTATATCATTAGGAAGAAAGCAGAAACCAAATTGCCCTTTCGCTCCCTTAGACTGCAAGCTTGGGAAAAAATCTCATCAAAATCACTTGAGTTTTGCGTAGTAGATCAATATGGCAAGTTGACTCCGTCAACAGTCATGGTTGATGATGGATTATTTTATATGCAAATTAATTTTATTTTCTTTTTTGCGAAATCTTATATGGAAAAGTGTGGATCAGGTTGAGGGTTCATGGAAAGTAAAAAATGTAAACATGAGTATCCTATATGCAGAGGCCAAACAGATAAAGGATAGGTTTGTTTCATTTGAGATCAACCATATTAGAAGGGTATGTTAAGTTATCATTTGCTTCATAATACATGAGTTATCTCATGTCGGTAAAAAGATGCTTCAGTTTACTTACTGTTGTGTGTGTTTCAGGAATTCAACTCTGAGGCTGATGCTCAAGCAAACTTAGCCATTGAGCTTCCTGGTGAGTGGCTTGTCTGTTAAACATTATTAACAAATAGTTTAGTTATTCACTAACAACTGCATATATGTATGCTATAGCTGGCTAGGTTCAAGAAGATTATGAATAGTGATTTTGTCAGGAAAAGGGTTATGACTCATGAAGATTGGAGCCTATTTCTACTCTTGGTTCTCTTTCAGTGCCATGTCCAATTCTTCAGCGCTGAGTTGTCGGATTTTTTTTAATGTGATTCATTTATGTGATAAACCTCCTACAAGCTACAACTTCAGTTTTAATTCTTTACTATTTATGTGGCATCCGTTCCTCTCCAATTTGTAAAGCAGAATATCAGAAATATGGTCATTTATACCTAAAAAAACTTCTTTTGAGTTATCCTTTACAAAGTTGGGGCAAAATCAAACCAAAGTTGTACCAACACATGTTATTGATTTATGCCAATATGATAACTTCTGGCTGGTCTACAAATTCGTTGAAGTGTTTTTGTAAAATTTGGTTTTGGAGGATTTCAATAATTCAATTTCATTTTTTATACAAATAAATTGATTTTTTTTTATCAAGTACTAATCTAATACGGAATACCCTTTACTGTGCGGGTTAACCGACTTGGCCTGTCTCCCATAGTGAGAAAGGTTTTATGTAGTTTCGTTCTATTTTTGGAGCCATTTTCAGTGAAGACGACGCCTTGAAAGCTACTTTTGATCGTCCATCAAAATGCTGCTTGCGAAGTTTCGAGCTCTGAATTTGCCGTCTTCATCTTCCTTCTCCGTGTTCAAGTATCGGTTATTTTCTGTAGCCCCTTCCTCCCGATTCCCATCCCTATCAAAGCCCGTTGTTGTTCCAGCTTCCACTGCTGAAGTTGCCGACGTTGATGATGAAGAAGATGATTTGCTGCATTCCGATCCCTCAGTTTCCCCCACTGTTAATGTTGCCACTGTGCCAACTCTTCTTCAGCCACGTGTTGTCATCTACGATGGCGTATGCCATCTCTGCCACCGCGGTAATTTCTCTACTTCGATTTAGTGTTCTTTCTGTCTTTCTGTTTATTAACTGTTCTTGAAAAGTTATCTCTGTGTATGCGATGGAGCGTTGTGTATCGATATTCGCCATTTTATGATATAATCTAGTCATTCTTGACGATTTCAATCTTTTTTTTTTTGTTCTGCCCATAATTTCCTAGTATACGGGAAGACAGTTGAATGTTCATTTTCGCAAGCCTAATAGCGGCGGTGACCGCAAAAGTTTTCCTACACCACGGGCTTAATTGTGATCTTTGGTGTCAAGTTTTCCTTTCTCTTGGTTTCTACTCCTTGTATGGATCTCCAGTTTCTTTTAAGATTCTATCATGATTCATGAGATTGTGTTGTCATTGTATTTTGTTGTTATTCATTAATCAGAGTGCGATTCTGGCTTGCAATAGGTCCTAATCCAGTCTTTTCATTTGTTACAAAATTACACAGGCGTGAAGTGGGTTATTGAAACAGATAAATATCGGAAGATCAAGTTCTGTTGCCTCCAGTCAAAAACTGCTGAGCCATATTTGAGATTTTGTGGCCTTGATAGGGAAGATGTACTCCGTCGCTTTGTGTTCATTGAAGGCCCTGGTTTATACCACGAAGGATCTACTGGTCAGTTTCATAACGATACAGCTTCTCTTTATAACATAACGTGTTTTAAGGCTACTTGCTGTTGAAAACATTGCCTAGTTGATTCTGTTTACATTTGGTCTGCTGTTGCTGTCTGCCTCTGATGATTTGGTTGATGGTTCTTCGTGATTCATTAACTAACGACATAGTTTTAAAATTTTTGTTTTGGTAGATGATATGGTGTGGTTTTCTTGAATTTTTAATTTGATTTGAGGGAGAATCACCAAATTCATGGTTCTTGGAACCAAGGAAGAACCATAACATAACAAGAACTGTGGAAGCAAACAAGGAATTTTAAGTTGGAACCATACTATACCATGAACCATGATCCAAAGGGCTTAGACGCTTCCAAGAATTTCCTGCTTGTTTGAGAGTTGTTCATAGGAGAAGACAATGGGTTAAATGTTGGTACACTATATGCTTCCCTGGCTTACAATTTGGTACTGCATTTCATTCTTCCCTTGTCTGATATTTCCTTACCTTAGGAATTTTGGAGCATGAGCATCAAGAGATATCATAAAGTAAGGAGTGGAAGGGAAATAAGAAGAATATAATTTCCACGACTTTGCCTATGCTTGATAATACCTATAGATGTGAACAATCTTTACGTTAGGCCCAGCATGAGATTTGTTTGTGAAGGTTATGATAGAAACCTCTTGAAGCGTGTTAAATTTGTCTTATCAGTTATCGTAGAATTTAAACTTCATGCATTAACTGCTTGGAAGACATGGACTGATTCTTAAACTGGTGATCATTCAGTCCCGTATTCAACTTTTCAATCATTTTGCTCATCTACATAAGCCAAATATGAATTGAGGTTTTCATTGTCTCGGCAAATTTTGTTTTCCAGTTTTAGTTGTTCTTTGGGCTGTTCATTCTCACCTGCGTAGTTTTGCGTTTGTGCAGCTGCTCTCAGGGTACTTTCATATTTGCCAGTTCCCTACTCTGCTTTAAGCACACTCTTGATAATTCCAACTCCCTTTAGGGATGCTGTCTATGACTACATTGCCAAAAGGCGCTACGATTGGTATGGAAAGGCTGACCATTGCTTGGTACTAAAAGAGACAGAGTTGCTCGAAAGGTTCATTGACCGGGATGAAATGATGGGTAGGAGTTGATCAAATCAGAAATTTCAGCTAACAATGCTTTTGTTCCGATGTTTTGTTCATATATACACATAAAAAGGGATTCGAAAAAATCGCCAAGGCAATGGCATCTTTATATTGTTTTGTACCATAGAAGGTATTTAAGAACAAGCCATTACTCTCCAAAACGATGGATTACGAAGTCTTCATGTTAATGTACAGGCAGTACAACAGCACAACACTATGTTCTGGTTTCTTAGCCTTTGCACCTGAATGAGTTTTATACAAGTTACTCAAGTATGTTCTCTTTAAATTCATTTGTGCTGCAATCTTTTTGCATCTTAAGAGTAATGTATTTTATTTTTCTCTGGATACTTAGAATTTGGTTTTTGTCGTCTAATAATTAACCCCAGAAGCCTTGCACTTAGCATTTTTCAAGCAGCTCACGTGTGTTGTTTCAAAACGTAATATGCCGATAAGGTTATGTACCGAGTGCAACAACACTAGAAAGCAATCAAGCATACGAACGGAAGGTAATTTGCAAGTCGGACTAAGAATTAAACTGCTCAACTCACTTGCTACAAGATTCTGATACATTATAAAATTCATGATACACCCGATGCTTCACAACGAATGTGCTTGGTGTTCACTTATGGAACTGCTCTACGAACATTTAGACATAAGAACACTAGAACATAATTGCATGATGAACCGATTGTATCAATTGCTGTCGGCTGTCCATTGTTTCCAATCTTTGTCAACGTGTTCTTGTGCCCATTTAACCGCAACTCGGGCAGCTTGTGGGCCTCCAGGCAATCCTCTCTCATTTATAGTATCAGCCATGTCAATGAATGGTATGACTAAGAGTGTTCCCGGACCTCCATACTCCGAGTGCAAGAATGTACTTAATATCTGTACAAAAACATCAAATCAAACCTCCACTTACTTACCAGTCTGCTCAACCATTCATTTTGGAAATTCAATGTCCATTTATCCATTGCAGAAACAAATATAGTTTCAGCACGCCATAGACAACGAGACATAGGGTTTAATGCAACTCAAAGATTTAAACAGAAAAAGAAGAATGTTTTGAGAGGGGAGGGTAAGAACCTCAGTACAGATTCCGACAACCTCGTCAACTGAATCTCCGCAGACTTCTTTCTTTAAGAGTTTGGTACGAAGATGGGTCTTGAACTTCTCAGTCTCCTAACCACCAAATAATATATCAAGAGCCAGAGAGAAAGAAATATACAAACAAACCAAAGGCAAAGCAAAGAAAGAGAGATTTACTGCATCAGCAAATTCGGGGATTGGGTCAGGAAACTTGTATTCGGCAGCTCTGCAAATGAATTTTGTTGGATTGCAGTTGGTGAAAGGGTGAGTGAACTTTATGGCAGATGAAACAGAGAAAGCGGAACGAGAAACAGTAGAGCAAGAGGAAGGAAATAAAGGAAGAGGAGGAGGAGAGGTTGAAGAAGAGAAACGAGGGGTGGAAATGGAATCAAATCTAACAACTTTACTCCATGAACCCATCTCTCTACTTTCTTCTTATCTTCTAGAGGTTTTTGCTGGGTTTTAAGCCTTGTCCAATGTTGCTTCTGTCACGTTTCGATGTGGGCTATATATCACCCCTATTTTTAATCTTTTCAATTGTATTTATATCGTGAAATAACGGCGGCGTTAATCATGAAATTAGGGGTTTATGTTTGAACTCCAAAACCCTGTTATCGTCATCCATTTCACGCTGCGTATTCAGACTAGACCAGAATGATACTGTATCGCTCTTCTTGTATCCTCCATTTCTGCAAATTATCATCGCCACCGAAGCTTCTTTCCTCTCAATTGAAGCACTCATATTTGAATTTTCCCAATCCTTCTTTATCGTCTTCTCTCAGAAACCGCTTGTTTTGGCTCAATGAACCGTATAGAAGCGGCAATAGGAGTCTCTCTACTGCCGCTATTGTTGCTGATAAGAGGGAATCCGACACTTTCTTTGCCGATGAAGGAGTTTCTTGGGAATCTATTGGTTTGTCTGATCGGCTCTGTCGAGCTATCTCGAATGCTGGCTTCGAGAGGCCGTCTTTAGTTCAGGTTAGTCCTTATATGTTGGCAAAATTCTATCATATGTTGTTCTAATATCTTTTGCAAAGCAAATTAAGTACTTCTGTTTTAAAAAACAAAATTTCTTTTTTACTCTGAAATGGCTTCCTTGGACCTTAGCTTCATCCTTTTCTTTTATTGGGAATTGACACTTTGGTTGTTCTGCACACATGAAGAGTTTTTTCTTTTATAAGATGTTTTAAATTTGTTCGATGCCTCTATTTATGATTGCTTTTTGTTTATGTTTGTGTTCTTATGTCTATAAAATTTAATCATATTAGTCTTTTGGCTTTTATCCAGGCTGCATCTATACCTTCAATACTCTCAGGAAAGGATGTAGTAATTGCAGCAGAAACTGGTAGCGGTAAGACACATGCCTACCTGATTCCCTTAATCAATAAGCTATGCAATCAAGCAAATGGAGATATTGCTGTTGATCAAGGACTGACTCCTTCCCATAGACTTTCTCTAGTTCTTTGCCCCAATGTGTTGCTGTGTGAGCAAGTGGTACGAATGGCTAGCGAGCTTTGTGATGAGGATGGTCAACCACTTGCCAAAGTTTCAGCTGTTTGTGGCCAACAGGTACTGCGTCACTGATGTCTGTTGGAATTTTCCTCTGTATGGTGGCAAAATAATTTTCTTATGTATTATAATAATAATAGTGTGGATTACATTATTTGGATGATTTTTTAACACATTTTTTTAGGGTTCTCGTTAAATAGAGTTGTTGAGTGATTGATTGTGGCTGTAGGGATGGCCAGTAACTAAACCAGATATAATTGTGTCAACACCAGCTGCCCTTCTGAATAACGTTGACCCCCAAAAACAGCGACGGTTCAATTTTATGCGCTATGTGCAGTGCGTCGTAAGTTTTATCTCTATTGTTTTTATTACTCATGGTGGCCAATTTAGGAAAAAACATGTTTCTGAGTATTAATTCATTATCTTACTAACTTTAGGTCTTTGATGAAGCTGACATGCTACTCTGTGGGGGCTTTCAGAACCAAGTTATCCGCCTAATAAACTTGCTCCGCTTTGATGAAAAGCAGTTATCTCGAGTAAATAATCCTGACAAGAATACTGATGGATTACGTTCCAATTCTCCACAAGAATTAGGTTCAGAAATCAATGAGGAACTCCTAAATGATGCTGTCTTGGAAGAGGATGATATAGAAGGTGATATTGAAATCAAGGATTTGAAAGGGGAAAGTGAAACTGGGGCAGTCAACAAAAAGGACTGGAAGAGAATAAGAAAAAATTATGTACGCAGTAAACAGTATGTGTTTGTTGCAGCCACCATTCCAGTCAATGGGAAAAAAACAGCTGGAGCTGTGGTGAAACAAATGTTTCCAGATGCTGATTGGATTAGTGGAAACTACCTTCACTGTCACAACCCAAGGTACTTATGCTTGCTAAATTCTGATATTTTATATTAGCTCATCTTTTGTTACTGAATGTTGAGCGGCACAGGGGTTTGTTTCGATTGAACTAACATGTGGATAAACTAGAATGTAAAGCTTTTTGTAAACAACAAATGTTACTTTCAGAATGTTATTTGTAAAGTTGGCATCATGATAAGGGTCCAATAGATTTTCCCAACACACCAGGGTTACTTTTGACAGATGGACGATAAATTATCCACGATGTTCAATATTGAGTTATATCATGCTTGTTCTAAGTATACTAGTCTGACACTTCATTTTACATTCAGGAAAAACCTGCATGGTATGTGCTAAGGCAATAATATTTTCAATTTGCTTGTGGGTAATTTACAATAATATATGTTGATTATTGAAAACAATGTATTTCTTCCGTGAACGCTGTAAGTTCTGTTTATTTTTACTCTAGGCACCTCATGGAATTGTTTACTAAGAAACTAATCACAACTTCTTATCTTAGGGTTGTGCAACTCAATTGAGGGACAACCCCTAAAGCACTATGAAATTAGTGCTAGTACATTTTGAATGGTAAAGTTATTGACATAATTCTGGAACTATAGTGCAGTTCTCAAATTCATTGTTTTTCTACTGTCTGAGTCGATCTCTATGGAATTACTCTTTTTAATACAAGTAAGTTATTGGTCATTTCGGTTCAGTTTTATCTTTCCATGGCTATGCTTCGTTTGTATTTCAATTTTAAATTTCTAACATTCTTGGTGATTTCTTGCTAGGTATTGCCTATATGTAATGACATTAAATTCATACTCTCTTTAATGTTTGGCTAATTCATCATATGTCAAGTTGATTTAACTAGCCGTGTCTTACTTCCTTTCTTTCTTCCAGATTGGTACAAAAGTGGATTGAAGTCACAGTAGATACGCAGGTGGATACTCTCATTGATGTTGTAAATCAAGGATCTAGATTTGATGTTGGTGTAAATCGAACTATGGTTTTTGCAAACACTGTGGAGGCTGTTGAGGCAGTAGCTAAAATTTTGGAGACAGCCGGGATTGGTTGCTATCGATACCATAAAGCTACTTCTTTGGAGGAACGTTCACAAACATTAGTAGATTTCCGAGAGAAAGGTGGAATTGTTGTTTGCACTGATGCAGCTGCTAGAGGAGTTGATGTTCCGAATGTATCACATGTTATCCAGGTGCTTATAACTATTGGCTTTAGATACTTGTATCATATTACACATTAGCACAGTTTATTGGTAAGCGAACTAAGAATAGAATACTTAGCAAATGCTTGAAATGCTGCTGTATCTGGGATTTGAGTTTTAAAGCTTGAAAGTTTCATTACCAGTAACTTCAGCTTATCTAGATAACCTCTTTCATCTTCTATTGGCTGTCCCATGTAAATAGTTCTTAAAACTTGAAACTTGTATATCTTATGTGTGTATACTTTTTTTTTATCAATCTCTGGCACTTTCTAACCTGCAAAGTTTATGTACTGAAAGTAGCTGACCTAGAAAACTGTTTGTATGTTATAGGCAGACTTTGCCACATCTGCTGTAGATTTCCTACATAGGGTAGGGCGCACAGCTCGAGCTGGTCAATATGGACTTGTCACTAGCCTTTACACTGAATCCAATCGTGATCTTGTTCAAGCAATTCGTTCTGCAAAGAAACTAGGACAACCTGTGGTAACTATCACAACTTGCAGTCTGGTTATAAGCTATATGTTTTTTAATGTTTGTTTGGTTGGCAACTTATTGAACGAGGGCTTGTGTTTTATATTTCGACAGGAGTCTGCTTTTAGCAGAAAAAGAGGCTTCAGAAATAAACTTAAGAAGAGAGGTATTATAGCATATCTTGATTCTTTTAATTCTTCAAGTGCTCAACCTTTTTCTATTTGTTAGAGAACGGAGCGAATTCAAAACCATGTAAAAATGTGGCAGCTCATGAAAATGTGCTAAGTGGGCAGGGTGGAAATGACAATAAGCTTTTGATTAAAGCGTTTTCACAAATTTTCTTTTTTCTTAACAGGTTGTGCTAGTGCCAATAGGCTAGTCCATTTTCCAGTTATATACTTGTTGATTTATTATAATTTTTGGTATAGTGAAATTTGACATTCAGATATAATCATGCAAACAGAGTTGCATGTGAAAATGTATTCTCTAAAAAGTTCACCTCTAGCATTGTCATTTATTGAAAGTACTTGCAAACCATTTCATTTCTCAAAATCGGCATAAAAATTGTAGTGTAGCAGATAAAAGTTAGTTTTTACGTATCAAAATTTTGACTTGGTAGTATGTGTTGTCAATTATTTTAACAGTCCAGGGACTGATCAACAATATCCAAATTTAAATGCATTAGTTGATTATGATGAAGGAAGTTGATTTAGGTTCATTGTCTTATCATAACAGCCTCAGGGTCCAGCAGGGTGAGCGATGAATCAGCTAATGTAACTGCGAGGACCTAAAACTAAAAGACTAGGTATGTAACAAAGAGGCCTAAGTTCATTTGTTTATTGAATATGTTTTTTCAGTTTTCAACTTTTTGTCATGTACATGTGAACTCTGTTGTGATGTAGTAATGATTTGTCACTCTTGTGGTAGCTGGTAACACTTTTTTACTAGTCTATAATCGCCTCTAGCGTGCATTATCTGAAATCCAAACCATTTTTACTGTGGATATGCCTGAAACTGTGGCTTCGTTGTTGAGCCGTCAAATTGCCACTCACAGCAATAATAGCTGGTCAAATTTGCATTTTTTCTAGCAAAGCACTTGGTGGATTATGAATTTTGATGGTTGAAAAAAGTTGTTCCAAAAGGGTGGGATTTCTGCACTAAGAATTTGTAATGCCAGTTTACTTTGAATTTTGTGGGGAAAACGCTTACAACTTTATTCTATCTCTCTCTCTCCATAGATACACAAACGTGTTGTGCATTAAATTATTTCATGAAGATAACCGATCGAGTTTAGGTTGGTTGGGATACGAAGCAAAGAAATTACGATTATGTCATACTATTGATGATTGATGAATTAAAGATATTAGATATAGATAGTGTGATGATCTTTTCGTCTCCATCAATGGTTTAAGTTATGTTTCTGGATTGACATTTTTTTGTATTAATTTGATACACAGGAACTCTGAATAAGTTTGCTTATTGGTATAATATATATTCTCCTTAGAACTCTTCTTCACCTTAATGCAAATCTATAGAAAGAGTGAAATTAT
>CAOJBI012601518.1:0-10093 GCA_948277035.1 Euphorbia corollata
ATCAAAGCAGATATTAGGCGTACCTCATGGTTGGATGATAACTATTTCCGCCGAATAGAGCTCGTATGAGACACCGTCTAAACCCTAAAATCAAACCTATTTATAGTCAAGAAAACCCATTTCAGTTACTGAATTGGGCTGGACTTTAACTAAATATTGGGCTTATTAGTCTAATTTGGATACACAAACTTTAGATTAATCTTCAGCACTTGCACAACTTATTATATAATTAATTTATTTATTACACGAAGCCATTTTTCTCATTTTGTAATTTTTTTATGTGTGATTTGTAAAATTTAATTGAGTTGTGATGAAAATAAGCAATGAATACATCAAAGCGGGCATTCAATGCCTAAGATTAAACATTTAGCACTAATTTTAAATAGAAATGCAAAACCACAGTCACCTTTTTAATTATTCATAGTTGATTTCAAAATTAAGTATTTTATTGGTAAACCTTTGATGCATGATTTTTTTTATGATTTAGTGCTATTTAATAATCAAAGCGAGAAAAAGAGTATGATACCATTAGAATTCTAATATAAATAAATTTGGTAAAATATATTGTAATAAACTTCGAATATCTTTATCCAAATGGAAAATAAAATATAAACATATATTTGGGGGATTTGTACCAGGAAAATGCATTTAACAAAAATATAAAGGAATCAGTCATGTGGTTAACAAATATTACATAACTAGGCATGATTTTAACTAGAAAACGGGACTGAAAGATCCATTTTCAATTTGTACTGAAAACGGGACTTTTTTAGTCCCGTTTTCATTATTAAAAAAAAAATTTGCTTTTTGTACATAAAAAACAGTGCACTGAAAACGGGATGCTCAGTCCCGTTTTCTGTGCACTGCTCCTTTGATATGCAAAAAGCATTGCACAGTGCACGCCCGCCCCTTGAATGAATGACCCCTTCTTCTTTTTCTGAATTAATGCCGTCATCGGCTCTTTTTAACGTATTCAGGAGTAACATTTTATATTTTGATACCATCATCCACTAGTTTGATTAAATCCAGTTGAGACTCAAGTTCTTTTCCCTTATTGACATAAAATATATTGAATTTATTTAAGTACACTGAAATAAATTGAATGAAAAATATGTTGAAATTAATAAAAACCTAAACATGTTTAAATGAAAAGTTAAAATGAATAAATCAATGCACTTCCCGCCCCTTCTTATTTTTGTGAATTAATGTCATGCTCGAATTTTTTTTAACATATTTAGTAATAAAAAATAAGTTGAAATGAAGATAAACTTAGGTCATGTTGTTTTCATTTTCAAAAAAGTTAAATTGAATTATATTTGTTTCAATGTAAATTTAAAACTAACGTATAGCTGAACTCAACCGAAATGAACCGAACTGAATTAATTTGTAGTAAAAAAATGATTTTAAGCTAATTTAAATGAGATTAAAACGAAGAAATCAATCTTACCTTTTTAATAAGGAATTTAGTGAAAATTATGGTTTAAAATTACAATTACCGTGTGGATGGCAAATGTGATATTATAAACAAAAACAATAAATAAAGCGAAGAATTTTCCAGCTTAAAAAATAAAAATAGCGGACAAAAGAATATAGGTGTTGGTTGAAGCAAAAAATAAGAAAAGGGAGATAGAAGAAAGAGGGCAAAATATATAAATTGCCCTTAATTCATTTAATTCGGAAAAAGAAGAAGGGGTCATTCATTTAAGGCCAAATACATGTTTAGCCCCTTGAACTTGGTAAAATAAAATTTCACTTTTGCCGCCCTCAACTTTGAAACGTCTCCACTAACATCCTGAACTTGGCAAAAACGCACCCGACAGCCCCCCCTCCCCTCATGTCACGTGTCACCTTCTGGTTGGTAAAAAATCTGACATATTTGAAAAGTCAAACCAACCAGAAAATGACACGTGGCATGAGTTGAAAAGTCAAACCAACCAGAAGGTGGCACGTGGCATGAGAGGGGGGGGGGGCTGTCGGGTGCGTTTTTGCCAAGTTCAGGATGTTAGCGGAGACGTTTCAAAGTTGAGGGCGGCAAAAATGAAATTTTGCCAAATTTAGGGGGCAAAACATGTATTAGACCTGTTATAGATTAGGAAAGATGACAACAAACACTATGTCATTTATAGTTATATCATGTCCGAAAAAACTGGATCATCTGTATATCAATTTATCTAAAAGTCATTTACCCCGTCAAACATAACATGACCACTTTAATTCGACACATTACACATCCAATAATGATTTGATGCAAACCTTTTGAATAATAATGTAATACAATATTAAAATGAAAATTTGAAAATTGTTAAATATATATGCACTAATATTTCTGCATACATAGGCAACTATTTTTAAAGGCTTAATATATCAGGAGGTACCTCAAGTTGTCCCAAAAAATCTTTTGCCCCCCTGAATTTTCGAAGTGACCTCGTAGCTATCTCAACTTTGAAAAAGTGCACCACTTGGTTCCTGAAAGCCATGTGTCAACTTCTGATTGAAGTGAGAAAATTTAGAAAAATAATATATTTGAAAAGTCAAACAAACCAGAAATTGACAAGTAGCATTCAAGTAGTAAAGTGGTGCACTTTTTGAAAATTGGGATAGCTACGGGGTCACTTTGAAAGTTCAGGGAGGTAACGGATTTTTTGGGGCAACTTGAAACACCTTTCGATGCATTAAGCCTATTTTAAATTTGAGATGTATGTTTCCATCATCCATGGTATTGAATGAGATTATGTACGAAAATTGAAAAGTTACGTGATATAAGACAGATTTAATATTATCTTTTCAAATTGAAAAGAAAAACATTTTACAACACTTCTACACGTGTCTTAAGAATTAGAAAATATTTCATGATTTTAATTGAATTTATGTTAATAAATATATATTAAAAAAAAAAAACTCTTCCTAAACCCCTACTAACATCAGTATTATTAACTAATTTGCACATTGCTTAACAAGGCGCCAACAGAAAGGAGCGGGGGCGTACAAGGTTAATTCCGTCATTAACAGACAGTAACCGGCGCTCCTTCATCATTCTCGCATTCCCGCCATGACTCGCCGTCTGGTTGATTCTTTCATTTCACCAATTCCTTCGTCTTTCTCTTGATCAATCCACACCGCTTCTCTCTCTCCCTCACAAAGATCAAGAACATAGAGGGAGATATCTCACATGGACACCAAGATTCTAGAGATCAACTTAATCTCTGCTCAAGGACTTAAGCCTCCCTCCTCCCAGCTTCTCCATTTGCAAACCTACGCTGTTGTTTGGGTCGATTCTTGTACCAAACTCCGCACTAGGATCGACAGAGTCGGCGGCGAGAATCCTACTTGGAATGACAAGTTTCTTTTCAAAGTAACGGCCGATTATCTTGCCAGCGAGACTTCCGGTGTTTCTTTTGAAATTTATGCGGTTGGCTGTTTGCGTAACCCTCTCATTGGTACTGCTCGATTGCTCATTAGCAATGTTCCTTTGAATTCTAGCGCTAAACAGGTCTCGACTCCATCTTTCGTCGCTATTCATATTATCCGTCCTTGCGGAAAATTCCAAGGCGTTCTTAATGTCGGTGCTTTGGTGAATCACGGATCTGATTTCACCTCATTATATGGAGTTCCGGCTGTTGGTTATCGTGATCTCATGGGGAAGCATCGTCGGCGGCGCCGTGAATCAAAGAAGATGGAGGAGGATGGCCAGGGCGAGAATTCTTTGGGAGATTCTGGAGATTGTTCAGATTCGTCAAGTTCTTCATCTTCAGCTGCCTCAACGACGTTAAAGGACTGGAACGGGGTTAGGGATTTTGTGACATCGAGTGAATTACGGTCATCTAATAGCGGAGGATTGCTTTGTGGATTGCTGAAGCATAAATTTTCGGTTTTGGGTACGAATTTCTTTTCACAACCCTGAATGTAGAACACTGCTGAGTCTTTTTAATGGGGAAGCTTCTGTAGTAGCCCTTTGGGGAATAGAGAGAGTTGAAGAAATAAGAGAGAGACGAGCAACTGGAAATTACTCCCGGAGAGGAATAGTAAATGACAAGATGGAGAAGATTAGTCTTAGAAAATAATAAAAAAAAAAATATACAGGCGTAGGTAGACATTTTTTCTTGCTGAGATCATAACTAACAATTTAGTTCACTTGTAATGAATTTCCTCTGCCGCTGTCAATTCATTATCTCTGCTGAGATCAATTTAGTTTTGTATCATATGGATTAAAAATTTTAAATATCATTTCATGTTGACTTCAATGCTTGTGTGTTTTTGCTGGTACCTGTAGCAACTGGTTATCTCCTGAAATTTTGTTGAGCAAATCATGAATGTGCTATGAGAGAGAGTTGTGCTTGGCAATAGTTCTGTAAACTGATTACTCAGGTATGTACCTTTTTAGATGTTCTTATTATTCTGCAAATGTTCGAATTGAAATTTCTAATTTTTCATATCTGTACATAATGTGCAAAGGAAGTTGCGCATTGATGTCTGGATTGTCAACAAGTTATTAGTACACGAAGGCCAATTATTATGTGTTGTTTTATATTTGTCATGTCTATAAAATTGGGCTTGATGAGAGAATTGCAAGTCTGCTTTCCTCCGCAATGGAACATACGCTGGATAGTGTTCATATTCACCTGAGGTTGAAATTTGGTTTTTGTGTCATTTGTTTAGACTACCGCCCACTTCATGTTTTTTATTATAATTGGTAAACCGTTCTTTAGAGATGATCTCCCCTATCAGTATCAGTATCAGTATCAGTATGAAGTCCATAATTGCTCGACAAGTTAAGGTTACCGAATTCGTCTATTTTATTTCTTCGCCTTATGTTTGATTTTCATAAGTTTAAGCCCTGGAGTTTTGATCCATTCATATGTAGTTGAGAAGGTTTTAATGAGCATCCTGAATGGAGCATGGCTCATCCATTCATGTCTGGTTTTGATGTACTTTCTTTCTGATAATTATATTAATATTATATTAAATTTTTTATTAATGAATTATAAATGCCAGTCAAAATGACGAAATTTGTGCTTAGGGGTTTAATATAGGGAATTAAAACCCTTCAGCAGCTCAGTTCTTCCTCCTGCATGTGGCTTCTGCAATTTCCATTTTGACACTTCCTGCAGGTGAGTGGTGAGGCGAAGTCTGGTGAGACACTGGCCTTACTGTTTGCCTTGGCTCCACCTTGATATATTTTTGGAAAAAACTTTCAAATACTTATACCGCAAGTCTAAGGGCCTTATAAAGCGCATGATGTGGGCTTTATACCGCAAATATGACTTTTCATTGCCTCATTTAAGAAATTCATTTCATAGTGCACTGCAAGCTGTATTATATGTTCTTTCTCCACCTTTTCCATATGGAGTGTTTAGTATCCTTGTTTTATGTTCCAGTAGAGTTACACCCAAGTTCACTGACATCCAATGTAGTTGTCGGTCACACCCATATGTTTGGTTTTGAAATTAATAGAACTACTTTCAAAAAGCTAACATGATCGAAGTGAAAATGAAAGGGAAAAAACAGAAATTTTTACAGAATAATGTAAGGGAATTTTTATTTACAAATACCTTAACCTAAAATGTAAATTGACCCTTGTCCTTTTTCGTTTTTAGGATAGACATAGTTCGAAAGTAATATTCATTGCAACCATATCGAGAATCCAATCAAACTTCACCATCTTGAATGTAAACTGAAATCATAAAGATCATGAACTGATGTAGAGGGAGATCCAGTCCTAGTAAATGAAGTCGAAACCTGGTTTTCCACTGCTTTATTATCACCATTCTTTTCCTTGTAATAATCCATATACGACTCCTCATTGATTTCATATAAATCTTTCTCAGACCTAGATGATTGACTTGTTCTTGGGCTCTCGCCTTTTACATGTTTTTTATGCTCTCTTATGGCTTTAAACCTCATATCTTCAAAATAATTACTTGATTCAGGCTTATTATCAGGTATAACCATTGTTCCTTCAAGCATATATACCACTTCAGTCATTGTTGGCCTTGATGAAGCTGTTCCATTTGTGCACAACAGTGCTATTTTTACCATTCTATCTGCTTCCGCCTCCTTGAACTCTGATCCAAGTTTTTCGTCCACTAGTTCCAGCAGATTCCCGTCTTGCTGAAGGTGGCATGCCTGAAATGTAAATATGATTTTGTAAACTATATGAAAACAATATGTATGCATAAATTTGACCTCTGACTTGCAGTATTTCTCAAAGTTTTGATAGTTCGAAAGTCGACTGTATAGTACTCCTTGGACCCAATGTAAATCAAACCCAGAAAAAATGAGTTATATAGTTGCTAAAAGATGATGTATATACAGGAGTCAAATATACCAAAACTGAAGTAGATGAGACGAAATAACAAATTAGGCCAAGTCAAGCAAAGGAATCAAATTTTACTTTCTTTTCTGCTAAACAAGGCAAGTTACCCAATCTAGAAGGCAAGCAAACTTGTTATCTGGGCCGTGATTCATATTATGCTTCCCGGTAACAATTTCTAACGCCACTATGCCAAAACTGTACACATCTACTTTATCGGTCAGATATCCCCATAATGCATATTCTGGTGCCATATATCCTCTGCGAGTTTAGAACTCCAGGGTTAGTTAAAAAGACGTTTACTTAAAGATTGAGAAAGTCAGAAAGTGAAGGAATATACATAGTTCCAGCAACCCTGGTGCTGATGTGGGTATTTTCCTCTGTGTCAAGTTTTGCCAACCCGAAGTCCGATATCTTGGGGTTTAAATTCTTGTCAAGGAGAACATTGGTAGCTTTGATGTCTCTATGAACGATTTTCAGCCTCGACTCTTCATGAAGAAAAGCTAAACCTCTAGCTATTCCAACACAGATCTTTTGCCTTGTTTGCCAGTCCAAATTCAGCTGGCGGTTCTCCGGGCCTAAGAACCATCGAAAAAGCTGTAAGTTTTTAAAAGAGATTTTAATCTTTTTTTTTTCCTAATTTCTCAGCAGGTATTCTTTCTACTTACCATATAAAGCTTGAGCAAGGCTATTGTTTTCCATGAATTCATAGACTAGCAAAAGCTGATTTCCTTCAATACAACAACCATGAAGTTTCACGAGATTCGGATGCTGCATACATGAAATCATGCCTATCTCATTCAAAAATTCGCGATTTCCCTGACTCGATTTAGATGAAAGCTGCTTCACTGCAACCTTTGTGCCATCAGCCAACAAACCCTGTACCTCACCAATCAAAAAATCAATTCATCTAGTAAATTTCATGACACAGAAGGTCCTTACTGTATGAAGGATGGCCAGAATACCTCGTACACAGGTCCGAATCCACCTTCTCCAATTTTGTTTTCAGGACTAAAATTTTTAGTGGCAGCTTTGATTTGCCTCAGTGACAAAGCAACAGTCTGAATTTCTAGTCCTTCAAAATCTGTAAAACACAGCAAAGCGTTGAATATTTTACTAGTGCAGAATGAATTCTTCAAGACTTCAAGTAAATTTGAAGAATTCTTTGAATCATTTTCACTTAAGGAGAGTATTGATCAATTATAAAATAGCTCAAACCTTTTTCTCTCCCGCTCTTTGCCTTGAAATACCGTTTCCATCCAATGATACTGAATATCAAGACAACGAGCAATGCACTGAGAATACCAGCAACAATAGGTGCAATTTGTGTCTTCCCCTCTGAAGGCAATGGATCTGGAGGGACCGGAAATTCTATCAAAGAAATCAACAAAAGCAATTATTCAATCAAACACTGAAGAAAATTGCCAAAAAAAAAAAAAAAAACTAAACCTGAGATTTGATTTAAGTTCAAATGCGGCCAACACATCGTAGGCGTAGTAATAGTAATTGTAACATCCACGAGAAGAAAGGATCACTTACTAGGATCTACAGCAATAGCAGATATAACAGGGCCATAGACTCCACTAACAGGAATTCTTGTAGTTCCTTTGCCAGCCCAAAACAAGCGAATTTCCAATATTCGATTTGTTACCGTCGAATTATACATTTTTGTGATTGGCTTATAAGCACCATTAGCTTCAACTTCGATATCAAAATTCTTCTCCACTAACTCATCCTGCAAACATATATATAATATTATTAGCATTAGTTTGTATTTGAGCCATTGGATGCTCAGAATCGACTAGCTAGCATTTGGTTACCTGAATATAGATATCAAATACGCGCCTGCCAAGGGTATTATACAAGTTGGAGTTACTGAACTGGATCTCTGCGAAATCCAGGCTGATTGTATAGTCCCCGTTGATCAAACAATTACGATAATAAGCAAGTGAGAGAGGAGAGATGCGGATCGTTCGATACAAATCATCCAGGTTCTGCGATAGAGATTCATCAACATAGAGTTTGTTTTGGAAATTATTGTCATCCATGAAATCTCCAGTACTGCTAAGTCCCCAGTCAGCGTTATTTGCATAGAACGTTGCAGCTCCCCCAACAGCATCTGAATCGCCTTCGTACGTCTTACCATTTACAACCACAGTTTGTCCACCACAATTAATGTACAACGAATGCCAATCTAAAAGGAAATGAATGGTTCATGGTTGTAAGATGAGTAAATTTCTGCTAAGGCCCAACCTTTTCAAAACTTATCGGGTTTCAAATAACTTACTTTTATTACAGGCGAAATTGTTCGCACATGCTCCCCCTCTAATTCATCCAAATCAAGAACAGATAAGTAGTCTTAACATAAGCAAAAGAAAGGCCACAAATATAAAATTTTCACGGGCTTAGGACTTTGTGGCTATCATAAGCAATCAAGGAAAGACCCTTACATGTCATTTCCCAATGAAGAACTACGGTAGAAATTCATATTTAGTTTTCTGTCAAAATAACATACAAGAGAAGTAAAAGATAGTTGAGCACTTACATCACAACAGAAAATTGAAGAACAATAAAGTGCAAGTAAAATACCGAAAAGATAAGTCTGTATTGAATAAATAGAATGGCAATAAGTAGTAACCTCGTCTGCTGACAAGCAGGCTGATTGGGACTTTGCCTTGTGAAGTTGTTATAGGATAGATCTCTGCATGCAGAAACCAAACGTAACCATCAAATGAATTTGGACACAGATGCGGACATATGAAATGGATGGAAATCTTTGCGAAATTAAAGATATACAATACATACACATTTGTTCCTTCTCTGAAAATTGGTATATTTCCAGTGAGAGCATTGCCAGTCAGAAAGCTGATAAAGGACAATATTTGGAATTAGTATCTGCATCACATGATTAAGTCATAATTCAGAATTCAGAATTCAGAACTCACATAAAGGAAAAGGAACTTTGTAAGCGTATTGGACTTGGAAGTTCTCCACGTAACTTGTTGAAACTCAGATTCCTATTCAAAAGAACAAGGTGTTTGATAAATTCAAATAATGTCACATAATCGACAAGTTTCTAATAAAGTAACTTATTCAAGTTTATTATCTCCTAAAAGATAAGATAACAACAATAAGTAAAAAGCAATGTCTTGACCTAAGCATGAATAAAGGATCCACACATGACATGATCGAAGTAGAGCAAACGAATTGATGAGTTCTTCTCTGAAATATAGCCCCTCTCGTTTGTGTTTGGTACTAACAATTTTTTTTAGAAAGGATAGGTACTTACAGAAAGGATAGCCCCTCTGCAACAAATTATTTTCCATTGCAAGCTTTCCCTTGCAGATTGAAGATTTTCTTGTGGTGAATATTGTATCAAGTCGACCATATGGTAAAAATGGATCATAAATTTGATTGTTGTAAAAGATTCTAAACAGGAGCCAGAATCTGAATAATAATGGCTTTGGGTGTCGGGATCCATTTTGGATCCAGATCTCCCAGATCTGGATCTCAGCTTGATAGATCCGCGGATCTGGATCTGGAGAGGATCTGTCCAAACGAATCTGAACTGGATCTGTATAGATCCAGCCCATTGCCATCCCCAGTCATAACCCATACACTACAAGAAAAATCGTGATCTGTAACGGAATGCTTGCAAGGGAAAAATTTTCCGTTGCAGATTTACTAATTGCAACGGATTTTGCAACATAACAATCTTTCCCTTGCGAAATCACCAAAACTAAAATATTGAATATAATTGCAAGTAAATTTACAAATGATGAT
>CAOJBI012602163.1:0-10626 GCA_948277035.1 Euphorbia corollata
AGCTACTACAATGCTCAAATGCAACAGTTGTGGCTAACGCGATGCCTAAGTGCAAAGATTGATGCTAACGTAATGCCTAATAGCAACAGTTAATGCTAATGTAATACCTAATTGCAATGCTTTGAGCTAATGCAATGCCTAATTGCAACAATTGAAGCTAATGTAACGTTTAAATGTAATAATAAATTTTATAGTAATGGTAAAATATGCTATTGCAATGCTCATGGTATTAAATTAAGACAAATTTATAGGTTTATTGTAATGTCATTTAGCAAACTTAATTAATGCAACGGTGATTACGTTAGAGTTGAACACGTGTAAGTCATGTTATAAATAACTATTTCCCCTCCCCTCCAAAATTCCAACTTTCCCTCCTTTTAATTAAATGAAAAAGTATTTCCCTCCTTATTCTTCAAGCTAATTCACCCAAACATGTTCTTCAACCCAAATTATCGAACCCTAATGTCTCTCTAACAATCTCTGTGCGCTTTGACTTTTTTGAATCTCAAAAATCTAATCTCGCTCTTTGTCAATCCCTACACTCTCTGTCAATCCCTAAGCCATTGGCGAACTGACTGTATTCTAAGGGAATTTCAACTGTTGTCCCAGTGACGTTCAACATCTTCGAATTCTCAGGTTCATCTGCTTCTTCTTTTTGAATTTGCTTCAATATTCTTGTTGTTCTTGAGGTTTGATTTTCTATTTTATCAAATTAAGGGGGGGGGGGGGTATAGAAGGCCTAACATAAAGAGAAATTTGGTGGTTTCAAACAACGAACAAGTTGTTCGCAGCTTGCTGATACTTTATCTATTTTGGTTGTCCTCTCAATCGTGTTTCTTGTATAGCTCAGTTGTAGCTACCACTAGGTAATCCTAATTCCTTCTATAAGTTAACTTAATTGCTTAGATTATGGTGTTTAATTTATTCAATTTTTTTTTTCTCTTAGCTTATCTGTAAATGTGTTTAGTGCTACAATTTTTCGCTTCGTTATGCTGTAAATTATTTCTATTATTGTTACTGAAGATATAAAGGTGTTGATTGCCGGTAGACTTATGTTGTTATATGCATACTCTTCAAAATGGATATTACAGATAACTTAGTTATCAATATAATGGAGTTGTCATACATTGTATTTCTTAGAAAGATTTGTAATATGAGAGAAAGAGAGTTCAGTTTATTAATATATACTTATAAATGAAATAAGCACTTACATTTCAACTTGGCCAAAAGAATACGAAAACGGAGGAGAAAACAAGAGGAGACAAATGGAGAAGGCATTATGATATTTTTGTTCAATAATGCATACTAAACATGAATTTACTTGACCATTTGTTTTATTGAATATTATTTGGTGATTAATTGCTGTTTTGTTTTGGTATAGCTTCTATTTCATAAGACTTTAATTGGCTTTTAGTATAGTTCTAGCTCAATTTCCAGTATATTACTTTTGAGCAAATTTTAGTTCTTTGATATGCATAATTTAAACCAATACAACAAAAAGGTGGTATAAGTTCTGTTTTCATAAACAATTTTTTAACAAGTATTGTCTTTATTTTGACATTGATGAGTGGCTTTTTGGAGTGCTCTCTTGTGTTTCTTTACCAGTAGCTATAATGGAATATGAATATTAGCATGACATCTATTCAGTGACATTCGTTTTTGATATAAGAGACTGCCACAATATCATATTAACAACTATTTGCATGATTTTTTTTTTAAGGGCTTCTCACATTCATACTCTCTTGCTCTCTGTTGGTTAGAACTTCGAAGTGTACAACTTAGCTCAAAAAAGGTAAGTTCTTGTAACATTTATTTTAAGTTTGAGTTTGGATTGATCTATAAGTTGATCTTTTTGTATGAAGTTGTTAGATTTCCTATTGACATTTATATGAGTAAAATAAATAGTTTAAGTTAGTTGGGTTCACTGTTATTGCAATTTTTGAGTAATAAAAAACTGTATGAATTTAAAAAAAAAGGAGGAATTTAAAAAAAAAATGGAGGAATAACAACTTTGTCAAAAGCTGTTGGGTAGAAATAATAATTATACAGTTGGTCATATTTCACTCTATGTATTTTACTTTCCATATAATGCTTATTTCTTTTCTTTATTTTTTAATCATAATTTGTTGTATTAGACATTTAAAGCTTTAGGTTTCTAACCTTGTCATGACTTTATTCATGTTTACGTAGATGTATTTTTTTAGGTAGTTTTTAAATAATTTAATTAGATTATTTGCTAAGTAGAATTTTATGTTTTAATTAGAGTGATGGTCGAAGGTAACAAAATATGGTGGACTCATGCTAGATGGAGTGATGTATTTGAACAAGGAACCGATCTATATAATGAAAATGCTTTTCTCACAATGACACAAGGGGATCAAATAGCTTGTCCATGTCAAGTTTGTCATTATCGCTAATATTAGTATAAGAAGAATGTTATTAATTAAGGATCATATAATATGTAATGGCTTTGTTCCAAGGCCGGAAACAACATTTGAGACTAGGATGGACAAGGATAAAGAAAGGGATATACTAGAGCATAACGATGCAACAAATTGGAATGAGGGCATAGACGAGTTGATGAATGATACTTTTAGAGAGACACCAACTGAAGATGCAAAGCAATATATCTATTGTAACGGTTCTTGTCTATTTCTCTGAACCATTGCATTAGAGCCGTATAACCGTCACAATAGACCTAACGCAATGGCAGTATCTGTAACGCATGTGGTTTTGCTAATGCAACATTGAACTAACCTATTGTAACAGTTAACGCACCTAATGTAACGCTAAACTGATGTTACATTTGTACAGTTATGTAGTAGTGTCACTCTCCGAATCACTTGCCTTGATACAAGAAAGAGATTCTCTCAAATCTTCACGGTTTGTCATAAAACATAGATTTACTTGTTCACTCTCTGAATCACTTGATTTCGAGTTACCCCATGCTGTAAATATAGCTTTTTGCACTTTTTCCTTTGAGGGAAATCTTTAACCAAATGGTCTATTTTTTCACATTCAAAGCACGTTAGTGAATTGGATTTATTTATAGGTTTAGAATGCTTACCTTGATATCGCGTGGATCGGTATTGATCTTTCTTATAGTATTTGAAGTTCTTCTTCATTTTCATGATATGGGAAAGGCCTTTGGTGATCATATCAAATGGATCATCGTCACTTTCATCATCACTATCATCATCTTCATCATTTGTGCTTTCATTGACTTTGAAAGCATGATTTCGTGAATTTGAGGTAGATGGAGCGTCATATTCATCTTCATTTAGGTTCATTTCATGTGTAATCAATTTCCCCAATAGATCATCAATTATCAAGACCTTAAGGTTTTGTGTTTCTTCAATTGCTGTGACCTTAGGACCCCATTTTTCCTTTGGTAGACATCTTAAGATTTTTCTTACCTTTTCTTTGTTCGTGAAAGTCTATCCAAGAGAATGAAGATTATTGATAATTTGTGTGAACTTGGTAAACATGTCCTTAACAGATTCAATAGATAACATTTTGAATAATTCATATTGCCTTAAATAAATGCTAATTTTAGTCTCCTTGACTTGACTAATTCCTTCAAATGTGACAACTAATTTATCCCATATTTCCTTTACGGTCCTACAAGAAGAAATTCAGTTAAATTCATTAGTATCTAAAGAGCAATATAAAAGATTCATGGCACGATAATATTTAGTAATAATTTCCAAGTCATCTTGAGTGTACTCTTCTTCCTCCTTTTCTACACGGGTTTTGTTGGCATCAATTTTGGTAGGCACTTTTGGTCCTTTCTTTATGATCTCCCATAATTGAAAATCCTGGTCAATTACAAACATTTTCATTAGAGATTTCCAATGGGCGAAATTGTTACCACAAAATAGAGGAGGATGATTAGCTGAACGTCCTTGTGCAAAACCACCATCACCAATATGTTCCGTTCTTTATTTTCTGCAAATACTCACAAAATCGTTAGATTTACGTATAGTGAGATCCGCTCTGATACCAATTGAAAGAATGAAAGAGTCGGTGAAATATTCTAGAGGGGGGTGAATAGAGTATGAACGTTTTTCACGGAATTAAAAACGTTTAACAAATTTTGAGACAGTGAGTTTGTCAAGACCTTGACTACAACGTCAAACCTTTGACCAAAATTCTGTAGAAAAGTAAATTGCGAAAAATAAATAACAATTCTATTTGTTTTGTGGTTCAGATCCTAATTATCCTACTCCCCGCCTAGAGATCCTCACCTATAGAATTTAACGCTTTTATTAGATTTCCTTTAGGGTCCTAGATACAACCTAGAAGAGATAACATTTTCTTCTTTCCCGTAGCAATACCCTGCTACTATCTAGTTCCAACCCAAGTCCTAACCTAATAAAACGTGCAATCCTCACACAAACGTTTGAGTATGTAATACTCTTGACTTTTATAATTGTCTCACAAAAGCAACAATAAGATATAAAGCACAATTGAGATTATAAAAGCTAAGAAGAAGACGAAGCCGATGTAACAATGAAGCTCTAAAGAATTTATGTAGTTTTTGCTTTCCTGTACTTGCGTGGTGTGGCACGTTATGTATATCTTGAATTACAGAAATCATTTACTTAAATAGAAGGCTTCATGACTGTTGAGAAAATCTCCAATATCGTGATCATAAATCAACTTCTCCAAATAGTGCTGATTTTTCAGCTTTAATATCCTTTGAGAACAAATGTAATTGCATGATATATGGACAAAAATAATAGTAAATAATATTTCCATAACCTTGACAATAAATAGGTCAGCCATTGGAGATAATATTTCACAACAAATTTAGATTTTTCCTAACATTATTTCCTCTATAGATATAAAAAGTAATTGCATAATATATAGATGGAAATAATGATAAAATCTCAATCAATATCTAAATAAATAGGATTATAAAACCTATTTCAAATATATAACAAATCAGCCGCAATAATAGATATGGTAGAGACATATTAAAATCAAATCTCCACAAATTAAGGATATCAATAAAGATATTCAATCAATCAAATCAATATAATTTAATTAGGAATATAAAGCTAAATATTTAAGCAAATAATAACCCAATCAAGCAAACATAAAGTAATATAATTAGGAATAAAAACTTTTGTTATTCTAGCAAGAAAGGACAAGGAAATATAAATGAATAACTCTTTGTATTTCCAAAATAATATTAAGCAAGCAAAATTTCAAACCATAACTAAGTAATTTAGGAAGAATGGATTTTATTTTGACAAATAGGAACAAATACTTAACAATAATATATTCAGATATTTGCCGAAAATAAATTATCGTAAATGTATACTCAAAACAAGTAATTTATTCTAAATGGCAAGAATAAATAAGAACTTATATGGAGGAATATTAGAACCATAAAATATGCCTAAAGAGACAAACTTAATTTAGCCATAAATCATGCAAATTGATAAATAGGTATTATTAAGGCTAACAATTAAGGTCGTATAAACAAGTTCAATAAAGGCTTACCAAAAATATTATTAATATAAAAAAGCAATCAAACTAAACAGCCAATATTCTTTCGTAATTAAAAAGGACAAATATATGGCTAATTAAGATAGCATACTAAAAAAGCAATTTACACGTATAAGGAAGGCATACTAAAAAGGTATGATTAAAAACACAAACCAAATAGGATATAATTATGCTTAGCCAAAATATGAAAATCAATTAACTAGATAAAATTAATTCTATCCAAAACACATGAAAATATAAAAAGAATAATATAACATATAGCATATAGCATATAGCTTATAACAACATAATATATCATGACAAGTAATACTATCAAAATATATTGTATCATAATTTTATTCATGTCTTTCATCATCAATAACATGAAATCAACAGATATAATCACGAACATTGTCTATAAACAGCTACTTTAGATTCTAGCCGTAGAATATTCCATTTGAATGGAGTTTGAATCCATTACTCACAACTGATTTTCCTTTGTCAGATAGCGCCAAAAGCACCAATAACCTCTGCAGTCTCGCACAACACATTTAGACTAAACCAAAAAGTGAACTTGGTTGTTTGAAGTGAATATACTTTTTGCATAATGTCCCATGCATCTACTTTAGAAATGTGACCGAGATCCTTTCATTATGTGTAACAAAGGTTCTTCTTGATTTTGCAAATCTTTACTCGTGACTTGCATAGGGATATACAGTCTTTTGTCTTGGAAGAGCTCATAGTTTTTCCTTTAAGTCTGATGTTTACTAACTCATCCGGCTGTCCTTTTGAGTAGTTGATGAATCTGACCAAGGTGTTGCGTTGCTGAATAGAAGTATTGCTTCTGACTAGCTTATATCGTTGCTAAATGAAAATCAATCTTTTGAACGTTGTGGAATACTTCTTAACTTAAGCATCAAAACCATCTTTTGAGTACAAGATCTAACATTAATGATTTGAATAAGTATTTTTAATCAATTATAAATAGATAATTGCTAGCACATATCTATAAACAATGAAATTCTTATATATACTAATTTGATTGTAATTTTTATTAAGTTTGATAAGTTTGAATATTAATATTTATAGTATGTCCTCTTTATCAATGTCCAGTCTTGATAAAACCATGACTAAGAATCGATCTAACATTTCATAACCATGCATGGTACATATCTTACCCAACATATATGAGACTATATAGTCTCATTTTTTTTTTTTTTTTGAAAAATTGAGACTATACTTCTCATTATGTTGGGTAAGATATGATATGTCAAAGACTTTTACACATAAATAAATGAATATTTCCTCAACCAATCATAATATATTTTCACAATAATCCGTATAATAAAAGACATGCCTTTAACGATAAACATGTTTGTACAAAATAACTAATTAAGATATATCCATATATTGCTTTCAATGCATACATCATATCTAACAATTGCCCTTAAAGGATATTTTGTAATTCCCTCCAATATTAGATAACTTCTTCAATTTCGAATCGAAAGTGGCTATATTTGAAACTCAAAGACAAAACTGGTCACAAAACACAATTACGTACTGTCACTGTCATTTACGTAAAACAATTTTAAAAGAGAAAGTTGATGAGAACAAAACAATGTAGGAATAAAAAATATTTTACAATAAATTTGTAATTAACGGGAAACTTCCATCAAAAGAAAAATGAAAATTAACAGGTAACATGTTTTTATATATTCACTAAATTATTCCATTAAGGCAAAAAGATAGAATGTAGGGCAATTGAAAGAATTTTAATACTTAACCATTAGACAATTTCAAAGCTAATAAAAGGGCAGTGTAAATATTGTTTTAAACTTAATTAACATATTAATGTTTTATTTCTTATATTAATACTTATAAGAATATAAATATTAAATATTATTTTAATAAAAAAAATTTCTATATAAAAAAATTACATGATGGCTTAATTAATATGTTTATATGTTGAAATCACACAACACAGTTTTTTAAGAATAAACAATTTCACACGTATGTATATAATAGTCGTTCTTAATCAATTTTTGGGCAGTATAAGCTTAAAGCAACATACATATGATCTGCAAACATAGATTCGTTTTTCAAAAACTAAATAATTTTTTTTACAACGATTATATTTGTTGTGTGAAATTTGATCCAACAATTGCAAAAGGTAAAATATTAATAATTTCGATAAAAAAAATGATAAAATGTTTAACTTTGTAACAAAAGTCAGATGTTACTCCCAACTGGTAAAAGGACCAGATACTCCCTTCAACTTGCAAAAAACGAACCACTTAACCACCCATTCAATGTCAGGTGTCAGAATTTGGTTGTTTTGACTTTCCAAAGATGTCGTTTTTTTAATTTTTCTCTTTACAACTAGAGATTGATATGTGATGCTGAGAGAGGGCAAACTGATACATTTTTACCGAGTTCAACGAATTCATGGGCGTAGGAAGGGTGGGGTACGGTGGGGGTCGTGCCCCACCGGGCACTGGAAAGTGGTTGTATTTGGAGTAGATAAATGTTCAATATTTAGACATTATAGTTAAAATATGTTGCAAATAGATAAAAGAACCAAAGTGTACTGAGGAGATGCTGAAATGAAGTTGTTTTCGTGTTCGATTCTTGACACACACATTTTTTTCATTTTCAATATATTTTTTTTAAATCGATCTTCCTTTATTTATTCAATACCACTTTTCTATTTATCTTTCAAAAAAATAATATGTTATATTTTAATTAATTTATCATTTTTTCCATTTTATTGTTCCCATTTTATTTTTCTCATCATAATTAATCAATAAAAACTACAAATGAATAAATATCAATTAATTTTTTCCTTTTTAAATTTTGTTTATTATTTTCTAATATAATATATTATATATCCTGAATTTATATACGGATGAAATTTATTCACTCGTAATTTTTTAATATCATATTCATTCTCTTCTCTTACCTATATCTAATACATTTATCGTTGTCAATTTATAGTCGTTATCTCTTCCAACTGAAATTGTGTCACACCGGTACTCGGGTCCTATCTATGCCACTGAATGAATTGATTGAAACTTTTGAAAGTTCAAGATGGCAACTGACAAAAATCCTAAGCATTCGGATTCTCGCAAAATAATGATAAAATAAGGGACCTGTTGGCACGGTCCACTCAGCATGATGAGGAAATTTAACTATTTCAAGTTAGGGATTCGACGGGAGTCAAACGGAGCCAAATTGTTGTATTTTCAATTCAAAAATCAAAATTTCGAAAAACCACATTCTAGGGAATACTGATTTCCCGATTCGGATGAAAACCACAAAAGTCAAAATTTAGTCAACATAGGTAATTAGTCCCGCAGCTAATTACCTATTCTAAGGGTCTACACATTAGCTTCCCCGAATTTCGAGGATTTAGAATCAGATAGGTAAATAACCCCGAGGCTATTTACCTACCTACTATAAAAGGAACCTTCCTCTCTTCATTTGTAGATTTCGAAAATTCATACTTCCCCATAGCAAAATCACTTCATTTTCGCCTTTAAAAGTGACAAAACTCTCTCTGTTTAAGGTCTCAAAGATTTTCCATCATTCGAGCTTCGATTTGAGTCAAGTTTCCATGATAAACTTCGATTCAATCTAGATAAAAAAAACTCGTTTAACTCGAGATTATAGCCATATAATCGAGCATAAACAACTTCAAAATGCAACAAACACCTTTTTCTTCATTCTCAATCTCTTTTTGTCAAAGTTTTCAATCAAAACAATGATAACTCGGTTCCAAACCGACCCTTATACACCCAGCGAGGTAAAACCGAGGCTAATATGCTCTAAGCCCACTTTTAATATAATTATTTTTATATTACATATTTATCTTGGGGTAAAGAGCCGATTGGAGTTGTTTTACCATTATTTTCAATAAAATGCATTAATATGTGTGAATGAGCTTGTAGATGAAGACTGGATATCTCACATTAGGGGATATTCCGTCCGAGCACTTTGGGAAAATCCCAAGTAGCGCCGTTATTCTGTTGAAATTTCGGATAGCTTTTATTGTTTTATTAAGCCGTCGTAATGCCAAAATTGTCATTCAATCATAATTCTCGATCACTAGTACAGAAATGGGCTTTGGCCTCCCCAACATTGCCTCGGTTATTGAATAACCGAGATAGGTTTGAATTAATTTTCGTAGTGCGCTCAATGAAAGGAAATAAAGTTTCTATTTGCGCCAAAAATTGCCTCGGATAATGTATATAGCCGAGGCAATTTTTCAAACTAGATCCGGTTCGTGATTATTCATATTGAACCGGGCCTCGTTTTTGAGTGTGTGCCTCGGTTATCTGTATAACCGAGGAATTATTCAATCACTTATACGATCCAGTATTATCGATATTTCCCTCAATTCCCATCTCTCCTACACATAATCCCTCTCTTTGCGCGCTCTCTCTCTCTCTCTCTCTCTCTATGCTCATCGCCGTCTCTGCTCATCATCGTCTCTTATTAGTGTCGGTACTAACTCTCTCACCGGTGACCTACTCAACCCCTCTAAACGATAATCTCTTTAGTCAATATCGCCATAACAATCAAAGTCGAGCCTCTCAATAACTGTAGTCTAGGTTTTAACGTTATAGAGAAGATTTGAGGTAATTCCTAATTTACTTGATCTTGGCTTTTTTTGTTCTTTGATTGTATATCTTGCTGCTTTACATATGGATTTTGTGCCTTTTTTGTTTCTTCAATTTTTCGTAAAAAATTAGGGATTTTGTTAATGAGCGCGAGTGTGTATTTTGCTTTGGGCTGTATGGTCGACGGTGATAGTCCGTCATTGAAACCAAGATACAGTGATATTCTGGAGAATACGTGCCTTTTGTTTTAATGCATCTTGACCCGGTCGAGATCTGTAGATTGGCTGGTTTGAACAGGGTGTTTCATGGGGCTTCTGGTGCTTGTTTTATATGGAATCGAATTTGCCTTGTAATTATCGGTTTATATTAGAGAAATTTAATGATGAAGAATCAGTTTAGGGAAAAAGGATCTTTATTGTAGGCTTTGTCGACCTAATTCTTTTGCTGGCGGCACAAATGTAAGTTTTTGTTGTTCTTTCTTTTTGTTTTTGTTAGTGTGTAATGTCTGTTT
>CAOJBI012602574.1:0-23039 GCA_948277035.1 Euphorbia corollata
ATCACACAAAACTATATATTTTTTTTATTTCAATTCATTTATTAGTATTCATAGCAAATCACTTACATATATCGTCCTCGTGAGCAGTGCCCGAGCCGGCGTGCGGCCCGCCCCCCCCCCCCCCGCCCCCCGAAATTTAGAAAGTACCCTGGAAAGCGGAGGACTTTTAATCATTCTCATAAGGGCGCAAGGGATTTGTATAAATATTTTGTGTAGTGATACCTCTAATAACATTATTTAATCGCCTTTATAGCTCAATGGTAGAGCGGAATACTGTTAATATTCTGATAAATGTTCGATTCATTTTAAAGGCTTCCCTCTATACAATTTTTCTCAGAATAATGTAAGGAAAATAGTTACTTCCTGTAGGATGTAAAAGGGGAGTTCGAATCTCTCTATTCTGATATGTTACTAAACTCATTATTATTATTACTTTTATCTAATGCTTTTACATCAAGACGAGACAAATCTATCATGTACTCTAGAACAACGATTACAATCTTACTAATATCAGCTTTTATAGCTTATGATAATTTATCTCTTTTATTTTTAGCAAAAGGTATAGGAATATTCGGTGGGTTATTCCATACTATAGCTACTAGAAATTTTTTCCACCTATTTATCTTTTTAATAACTAGCGTTATTTTTTTAATAACTAGCGTTATCTTATTGCTAACTTCATTTTACCGAGATATTTTTTTTACATGACCAGGTTTGGGATTAACAAAATATATTTCAGAACCTATGTTATCTCTCATCGTGAATGGTGAATTAAAAACATCTGGGTTTTACACGGGGAAAGGAAAAGGTAAAGCAATAGATCTTTCTGAAGAAGAAAAACCTGAATCACCACCTAAGTCTGAGACCGATTCAGAGTATGAGGAAGATACTAGGAAAGCTATTGCACTCTCATTACAAGAAAAAAAAGGAGAGTCTTCTAAACGTAGCTGGAGTAAGGAAGATTCTCCTGTAGGATTTGATATGGATAAATTAGCTATTTATATCCAAGATTGAAAGACATCCAAAGATAGCTTTTTAGCCTATGCGAAACTTTATAATAACCTAAAAATCAAACTGGATAAAGAAACGGTTAAAAGTGAGAAAGATCTTACATTATTATCTGAGTATTTGAAGCAATCTAATAAATTTAAACTTCTAAAAGATAAAATGGAAAAAAACTTAATAGAAAAAGGGATAAATCCCTCTGAGCAATTCAATCTTGAAGATCGTTCAGATACAGAGTCTTATTCTTCTTTTTACAGCTCGGATAAGAGTCAATCATCCAACAATTCTCAATCTAGAAGTAAGAAACGTATAAAATATTCAGATGTAGATAATAATTTAAACTTTCCTTTAGGGTTTATTGGGTTCAATCTTATACCGGTAGTACGTATATTATCCTTTATAGTTTCAACTATTTTAGTATTAATTATACATTTAAATATATTACCTATTTTAGATATGTGGTTTTATATAGATTTAAGACTATTCTTTACTTTATTTTTAATGGTTAATTTAGCTAAACTTATGTATAAATGGTATAACACGGCGATTAATATTTATAATCATTACTTGAACAAAGATTATCTGACTATATATTTTAATATTTATTTTTCTATTGTTACAGTGTTATTATATTTTAGTAGTAATAGTGATATTTGTATTTTTTATTGTTAAAAGGTAAAAATTCAAAATATGATTTTATGTCTTTCCTTTTTGTTTATGTTTGCTTGTTTTCCTTTTTGTTTATGTTTGCTTGTTTTCCTTTTTGTTTATGTTTGCTTGTTTTCCTTTTTGTTTATCTTTGTTTCTTTTCCTTTTTGTTTATGTTTGTTTTTTTTCCTGTTTGTTTATCTTTGTTTCTTTTCCTCTTTGTTTATTTTTTTTTCCATAAAAAAAAAAAGAAACTAAAAAAATAAACTTTTTTAAACAAAAATTTAAAGGTGTTAGGTATAGAGATAGATATATTAAAAAGAAATAAGTAAGGAGTATAAGAGCTATGCTGAATGTTTTGGTTGTGATTTTAAAAAAAGGCGTATTATGAACTTATTCTTAAATATCATGTTAAATTTAAACAGAAGTAATTTTCAAGCACATCCTTTTCATTTAGTATCTCCTTCTCCATGACCTTTATATACATCCATTAGCTTACTAACACTTACTACATCTGCAGTTTTATCATTCCATGGGTTTGCTTATGCAGAATACAATTTAATGATGAGTTTAACATCATTAATATTAGCTATGTCATTCTGATGAAGAGATGTAATAGCAGAGGGTACATACTTAGGTAATCACACTCTTGCTGTCCAAAGAGGGTTAAATCTGGGTGTTGGTTTATTTATAGTATCTGAAGCTTTATTTTTCTTAGCTATATTCTGAACATTCTTCCATAGTGCTCTATCACCTGCAGTAGAGTTAGGTGCTATGTGACCTCCTATGGGAATAGAAGCTATTGATCCTTTTGAACTACCATTAATAAATACAGTGCTTTTATTGGCTTCAGGGTTTACTGTTACATATGCACATCATTTTTTAATTAACGGAAAAAGAAGTAAAGCTTTATATGGTCTATTATATACTATCATATTAGCAACTATATTTACAGCACTACAAGGTGTTGAATATTCAGTATCATCATTCACTATTTCAGATGGAGCTTTTGGATCATGTTTTTACTTTGGAACTGGGTTAATTCTAGCCCCTATTTTAAAAAACATATATTTGAAAATTAAAATATCTAACTATTCAACGGTTAAATCTCAAGATAAGAGCTCTAACTCCATAAATTCTACTAGTAATTTAAATCCTAATTGAATAACAGGATTTTGTGATGCTGAATCTAGCTTTTCTGTTAGAATAGCTAAAGATGAAAAAAGGTTTAAATCTTTACGTATAGCACCAATTTTTGCTATAGAACTACATGAAAAAGATTTTGATTTACTTAAAAAAATAAATGCTTTTTTCACAGTAGGTACTATCATAAAAAGAGTTAAAAATGGTAATCCTAGCGTAATATATTCGGTTCAATCCATTAAAGCACTAAAAGATGTAATAATACCTCATTTTAACAAATATAATCTATTAACACAAAAGAGAGAAGATTTCCGTATGTTTTCTTCAGTAGTAGATATACTTTACAATGGTCAACATAAAACTGAAAAAGGTTTAAACAAAATATTATCTTACAAAGCCTCTATAAGTAAAGGTTTATCAAAGTCATTATTAGATATGTTTCCCGATATTATACCTGCGGCAAGAAACCTAATATTATCTACCAAAGATTTTAATCCATTTTGAGTAGCGGGGTTTGTTGACGGTGAAGGTTGTTTTTATGTAAAAACATCCAAGACCCATTCAGGTTATAGAGTAAGTCCGTATTTTTATATAGCACAACATATACGTGATATAGATTTACTAGAAAATTTGGTAATTTATTTAAATTGTGGTTTAGTAGAAACTGTGAAAACTAGACCTCGTCAATCTAGTTATGTAGTCTATAAATTATATGATATTACTAATAAAATAATACCTTTTTTTGAAAAATACTCTTTAAGAGGAAATAAATTACTAGATTTCTATTATTTCAAAAAAGTAGTTAATATCGTAGGAGAAATTAACAAGTACGATGAACATAGTGCTACATTAAAAGAAATTTTAAAAATAAAAAGAAATATGAATAGATATAGATAAATTTTCATTAATTTATTAATTAAAATAGAAAATGGGGTAAATAGCATGAAACTCCATCATTATTATAAGGCGCTGCCATAAGATAATATGGACAATGTGCGGCGAAGCATGTATTTAATAAATTTTTAAAAAAAAGTTACAAAAGCAATAATCTTTATTTTAAGGGATACATGAAGCCTCAACGACTAGTAGATGAGTACTTTATTTACAATAATTCTACCACGAACACCCCACATTTATAAAAAATAATACTTTATAAAAAATAATACTTTATAAATGAAGACATAGTCTGAACCATTCTGATAAAGAATGGATATAAGAGATAAAGAGCTCTTATGATAACAAATTTGTCCACGGATTAATTACAGCAGTCCCTACCAATTCTTTTATGTCGTTAGGTAATCAATTTAGTGTAAAAAACAATTCAGTTCTTACTTTAGAATCAAATAAAAAATTAATTCATTTAGATAAGAATTTTATTGATTGATTAGTGGGATTTACCGACGCGGAAGGAAATTTTAATATTAGTTTAAAAGGTTTACAAGATAACAGATATAATAGTTTAAATTTAACTTACCAAATAACTCTGCATATAAATGATTTATCTGTTTTAGAACATATTAGAAACAGATTAAATTGTGGAAGTATTTCTAAATCAGGAAATAAATGTAATTATTTTGTAAATGATCAAAAATCACTAGTAAATGTAATAGTACCTATATTTAATAATGTAGAGTTAAAGAGTTCTAAATTTTTTCAATTTTTGAATTTTAAAAAAGCAGTTCATTTATTAATAGATAAAAAGCATTTAACTTTTAAAGGTAAAATAGATATCTTACAATACTATCGTGATATGATACTCATAAATCAAAATTCTAAAGCTAGAGAAAATATGATAATAGGTAAGTACTGATTAATAGGATTCACAGAAGGAGATGCGACTTTTAGTTCAAATAAACTAAAACCAAAAATAAAATATGAAAATCATATAAAAGAATTAGAATTATTTAAAAGTATTTTAAATTACTTAAAGCATGGTAATTTATATACATCGGATAGAAGATCAGCAGGTTCTGTTATATTAGAAATAAATAATATTAATATTTTAATGAACAGAATAATACCTACTTTTTCTAATGGTATGTTGACTAAAAAATCTTTAGATTTTGAAGTTTGATCTACAATAGTTAAAATTACTTATTATGGGTACCATACATTAGATGAAGGTAAAGAATTAATTAATCTCCTTAAATCTAATATGAAGAATTTTAGATTAAATCCTTATTTTCTTACAAACTATGATCAAAATAAAGCGTTAATTGAGCAAAGGTTAAATTATCTATTGTCCTTGCCAAGTCCTTATGAAATAAAAGAGGGAATTATATTTTTAAGAGGTACTGATAAATTAGTGTCGAAATTTTTTAAAATAAAAGTAGAAGATACTAATGGTAAGGTACAATATTTTACTAGTATATCTGATTGTAGCTTAAATCTTAACATACCTAGTAAAACTATTAAAATTTGTTTAATGTCAGGAATTCCCTATAAAATATACACGATTAAGTTTGATACCGTTATTTAATAGAGTTGACAGAAAACGGGGTAAATTGCATGGAACTCCTACTTCACCATTCATATGTGTTTATGTAGGACAATATGCAGCCAAGCATATATTAAATAAAATTAAAAGGAATATATGAAGGTTCAACGACTAGTAGGTGAGTACTTTATTTACAATAAGCCTACCACGAAAACCCTGCAATCATTTATTGATTGATGACATAGTCTGAACCCTTTTGAAAGAAAGGGATGTAAGGGATAAAGAGCCCTTACGATAACAATTATTGTACATGTAATGATAGGTACAGCATTTTTAGCTGTTGGTCTATGACGTGTATTAGCATATCATTTAACAAATAACCATCATTTAGGATTAGAAGCTGGTATTCTGTATTGACATTTTGTTGATGTTGTATGACTATTTCTATTTGTGTCCATATACTATTGAGGATCTTAAGATACATACTTGTATAATTTATGCCAATACTTCTACTAGTACTCATTCGGATATAATATATAAAACCGAAGGGTGTAGCAACGATGATGGTGATAATGGTGGTACTGATAACAATGATGGAGCCAACGAGGAGGAGGAAAGTTTTGAATTAGAAGAAGAAATACAACATATTGAAAAACTAATGAGAAATTCAAATGATGCTATGATTTTAGATGAAAAACTTCCTTATTCTGAAAAAGAGAAAAATTCACACTTAAATGATCTAAGAAAGGATCCTCATGTTAAAGAATTTTTTGAAGGGAAAACTCCTAATGTAAGCGATTTACCAGAGTTAAATAAAGCTCTTGTAGAATCTAGGAATGAAAAAATAAAAGAATTATCTGAAGCTAAAAATTATGCTAATGATGAATCATCTACTAATTCTCTAAGAGATCTATCTAATTCAAGTTTGCATCAATCAGATAATACTTTAAACAAAGAAGATAATCATAACTATTCGGGTTATAAAGTATTACCTAGTTTATTAGAAACTATAATAGAAATTTTAAATAAACTATTCGGGTTATAAAGTATTACCTAGTTTATTAGAAACTATCATAGAAATTTTAAACAATATTTTTGGTTAGAACTTTTTTCTCTGACTTTTTTCATATATTATAATATATGAAAAAAGTCAGAAGGGATAGGTACAGCATTTTTACCTGTTGGTCTATGACGTGTACTACCATATCATTTAACAAATAATTATCATTTAGGGTTAGAAGCCGGAATACTTTATTAACATTTTGTTGATGTTGTATGATTATTCTTATTTGTGTCCATATATCATTGAGGATCTTAACGTTTAATAGTTGTTTACAGTAAACATGTTATGAAAACAGTTCCCTTGTGTTTAAATTACATGCGGCAAAACAGTATAACATATCCCAGTAGATAAATGTTTTTTATAGCTGGAAGATTGCAAGATAGACTTATGTTTCTACAGCAATCGGGGGAGAAGATTCATTTAGGATTTACCTATTATTATTAAAGCCCCCATAAAAAAAGAAATTAGCTCAATTGGTAGAGCATCCGTTTTATATGCGGCAGGTTAAGTGTTCAAATCACTTATTTTTTTTTTAACTTTTTGCGAATGATAAGTATACAATAAGGAGATGAAATGGAAGAAACATTATAAAGCCTTAAAAATACTCTATCTAGAGTATAAGCAGGGACTAGGAGAAAGCATCCGCTTTACACCTGAGAGGTTAATTGTTCGATTCACCTATTTTTTCAACTTATTTTTCATAATTACATTCCTATCTTAAAGGGAAAATGGTTAATTTTAACGATAATAAACATAAAAAATCATAGAAATGTATTAAGGATGTACAATATTAATTAAACTTATAACTTTCATTGTTTTCCCCGCCCCCCTAATTTATACCAATAATTCATAATAATATTCTATGTTAACCATATTGAAAAATAAACAAAATAGTTTTAATGATAAACCATTAAGTACTAACTATATTATAGAAAAAAATCAAAAAATACAAAGTAATTCTGAAAGAGATGAATATAATAACATTATTTTTTATACGTCTTCTAATAAAGAATGATTTAGTAGTGTATACTCTTACAATAAATCTTACATTAAATCTTTAATAAGTAACGATGCTGTATTAAATAAATTACTTAGAAGTTATTGTAATATGCTACAAGATAAAATAAAAATTCTTTTTAAACGTAGACGTGATAACAAGATTCGTTATTCAGCAAACAAAATATATGCAAGTAGAGTTGAGCTAAAACACACTAACACAAAACTTTTTATTACATTACATATATATAATAAACAAAAATTATCTATTGAGTGGTATATATTAAAAATTCTTGTACTTGTAAAATATATAAGTTACAGAAAACTATTTGCTGATGGAAAAAGAGGATTTGTACCAAACCATAAAAACAGAATACCTGCTTTATTAAAGAATAACTTTTTCATATTTAGAAAATGAAATATGGCTTTCTTTAAAACAAATAACAACTTAATAAGATACTTCCTAGTAAATTTAAGAAGAAAATACCTTAAGTTAAGTAATATACCTACTTATAACATTAGACTTTTAAAAAAATTAGTTAGATTACAAAAAATATTATTTAATTCATTAAAATTACTTAATTTTAATAAATCTAAATTCAATAGCTTAAATCTAAACTTAAGAAATTTAGGTTTAATTAGTTTAATTGAAAAATTATATTACAAAAAGGTAGAAATTAACTTAGTTGAATTAAGATCTATACATTTAAATAGTGACGTATTTTCATCAGCAGTAGCTTTAAAATTAAGAGATAGGAAAAATAAAGCAGTAAGAGTTTTAAGAAAAGCTGTTTTACAAATGGTAAGAATACCTGATTTACACACACTTATAACATTTGATGATAATATTGAAGCAATGAACAAAAACAATATTATAAATACCATAAAACAACAAGTAGTAAGTGGTGTAAGATTTGAAGCATCAGGTAGATTAACAAGACGTTTAACAGCTATGAGAGCGGTGTTTAAGTATAGATATGCAGGTAGCTTAAAAAACATACGTTCCTCATTTAATAATAAACCATCTACTATGCTAAGAGGTCACGTTAAATCCAATACACAATATACTCTTATTAATTCTAAGACAAGAAATGGTACTTTTGGGTTAAAGGGTTGAGTTAGCAGTCATTAATTAATGCTAACTGTGGATTTTTCACATTTTATAGAGCAATATATTTACTTAGTATTGTGTATATCCTATATACCTACAGCTATATATGATATTTACTTAGTATAAAAATATCATATATACCTACTGCTATATTGGTTATATTTTTATAAATTCTCTCATGGGTTGAAAAAAACATATACTTGTTCTTTTCTACCCTGCTGCTTATTTTTTTTTTGTTTAACTGTTTATTTTTTATAAAAAATAAACAAACAGAAAAAAAAGAAACTAAAGCAACCAACAATGTCAAAAGGAAAAAAAATTATAAAAGCCCTTATTTGTTTTTGACGTTATTTCTTTTTATATTTTTCTAGTAATATCTATATAAATTATGTCGAAAAATATAAGCCGAAATTACTAAAAAAAATAAGAGGGGTAGAATGGAAATAAAATATATTAGATAAAGTTACTACTTTATCCCGAAAATACACAAAAATAGATCTGTAGAAAGTATTACATACTTCTACAAAAGGAGAGCTAGGTGTAATATTATTAACAATATAGAATTTATTTGTAGGTTCGATTCCTAACATCTCTTATAGTGAAAGGTTACAAGCGGTTAAGGGCGTTTTTTCACTTTTCCCTTTTGTTCTACTCAAAATTATAAAAAGGGCCAATCCTCCCGGGGTAGTGTGAGATGAGTGTTGATAGAAAAACACCTTTCTCTCATTAGGAAGCCCAATAAATACAAAAAACTTGTCTATTAGTACAGGTGTACTTGACAATAATAAGCAGGTATGTAATGACTGTTATAGTAAATTATTTTATTATTATAGTTCTTGTATTTGTAAAACACCTTAATTTATGTCAACAAGCTCTTTTGTACGTACAATTCATTCAAATAATGATATATTATAAAATACAATATATACTCCACCAGTATAGTTATTGTGCCCTAATTAACACAGCAAAGTCAAAAAAGTGTTTTAAACTAAAGAGCTAGTAGCATAAAACCTTTTAAGTACTAGTTAGGAGGACTTATTTTATTTCCATACTAAATTGTTTATTTCCATACTAAAAATTTTTATATATTTAAATAGTTTTTAGTTTCTTTTCTATTATAGGATCTATGTTAATAGAATACTTATAATACATAGAAAAAATTTTAGAAAAGTTACTTTATACTTATATATAAAAGATATACTATCTTCTCTCCTTTTGGAGACTAGAATATATTATATATATCAAAAAAAACTTTTTTGTAGTATTATATTTAAATACATAACACATTTAAATTTATAATTAAAAAAATTTTATTTACATAAATTTTTGTTAATTTATAATAAAGGTATATTACAAGGCATTATTTCAAAACTATATAATATACATGGGACTAGTATAATAAATGCAATAACTATTGGTAATAAAACAGTTCAACAATAGGACATAAGCTGATCGTAACGAATACGCGGGAATGAGGCTCTCGCTCAGATAAAAGTAAAGATCATTACACAAGTTTTAAGTCCTATTACCACACCACTTATAGTTGTTCCTATTACTGAATTGTAATTATCAAAGTCAATTACATTAAAATTAGTTTCATTTTCTGTTAGATACATATAACTATCCCCTGCAATAAATTGCACTAAATAAAAGTAAGGATATAGATAATAGTTAAAGTCAAACAGATAACCACCTAAAAATAATATACTATTTAAAATACAAATAAGAATTATACTAGCATATTCAGCTAAAAAGAAAAATACAAAAATAACAGCTGAATGCTCTGTCATAAACCCACTTACAAGTTCTGATTCAGCCTCTGCTAGATCAAACGGAGCTCTATTTGTTTCCGCTATAGATCCTATAAAAAACACAATGAATATAGGAAATAAAGGTACAACATATCAAATAGCTCTTTGAGCTTCTATAATAACAGTTATGTCTAAGCTACCTGCTAATAATACTACTAAAAGTATAGCAGAACTTAAAATTAATTCATAACTAATTAATTGAGCTGTACTTCTTAAAGACCCTAAAAAAGCATATTTAGAATTAGCTGACCATCCAGCCAGCAGAATTCCATATGTAGCTAATGAAGACATAGCTAACATATATAATATACCCAGATTATAGTCTAGTAGCACTAAACCAGGACCATAAGGTATTACAGCATATCCTAATAATGAAAAGATTAAAGTTATAATCGGACCCAGGAAAAATAATACTATATTGGCTTGTGTAGGAGAAACATACTCTTTTAATAAAAGTTTAAGAGCATCAGCAAATGCTTGAAGTAGACCATATCAACCCACTGCATTAGGTCCCAGTCTTCTTTGCATGCTAGCCATTGTTTTTCTCTCAGCTATAGTTACAAAAGCTACTGTTAATAAAACAGGTACAGTAACAGCCAATACTTCAAGAACAGAGATAATTGTTGGAAAATATAACATTTTAAATTTAGAATAATGATCTTAAAATTACATTTAGTTAAAAAGTATATTTTAATAAATCAAGTTAATTATCTATTTAAGTCGCATAGATTATATATTTTAAAATAAAGGCGAATTAAGCAATTTTTTATGTTTATTATCGTTAAAATTAACCATTTTCCCTTTAAGATAGGTATATAATTATGATAAATAAGTTGAAAAAATAAGTGAATCGAACACCCTCCGCGAATTTTTTTTCTTTTGCCAAAACATATAAGTAACCATAAGCAAAAAAAAAATAAGGTAAAACGGATGCTCTACCAATTGAGCTAATTTCTTTTTTTTTTGTGGGGGCTTTAAGCAAAAGTTTATTTTACTCTTCTCCCCTCCCCTAATTGCAGTATAAAATTTGTACTGCAATTAACCAGTTAATTCATAAGATGTATATACTGGGATTTGTTATATTATAATAGATAAAAAAATTACTATAAATTAGTGATTTCACCTTTTTCATAACAAGTATGGTGATATAACCGTTATTTTACTATTATGTGTGTCTAATAGCTAAGTAAGTCAATCTGTAACAGCTTGCATAGTTTCAATAAGGTCCATGTGACCTTTTAATGATAATTCAGCAGCACTTTGTTTAATAGAAATGATTTGATCTTTTGAAGCTTGTGTAATACCCTTTTTACTTAACTCTGAATCTGCTAGCTTAAATATCTCTCTTTTCTAATCTTTAATTATCTTTATATCAATTGCTACTAGCTCACTTGCCCTAAAAACACAGTTGTCTTATTGTACTCTCATTTCTCGGCCAGTAGATAGACCTAAAACAAAATCGTTAAGCGCACGAAGACCACCCGTTAGTTCTGGAGAGACTGGAGAGACTGGAGAGCTTTGTAAATGAACAATCCTTGGCATAGTAGAATTACTATTTTAAGACAATACTAGTGATAAAGATATAAGTAGTGCTAGAGTAATAATAGAATTATTAATATAGGAGTTAAATAAAAGATAAAAGATTAACCCTATCAAGATATACAATGCATAAGATGTAATAACACCAGTGTTTAATTTAGCAATATTACTACTTATATTTAATAATCCTTTCTCTAACCCATAAGGACCTAAATACTCTACGGATCCTTTATCTATTACTTTAGTAGTTTGTCCACCAAGTTTTAGTACAATACCTGTAATGTATCTGTTGTAAAATAGTTCTATTAAGAAACGTTGATTGAAGAAACTAAATATGTTGTAACCTACTCTAGATAATTTAAAGTAAATTAGTATAGTAGATAAATATTCAGACAACACTATAGCGATTACACTTAATGAAATAGTAAATATTAAAGGTAATAACTTAAATAGAGTTGGTACTCCAAATTCAGTATCTAGCATTATTTCATGAGAAGGATGTATAAATAAAGCATTATCTGAAAAGAATCCTGAACCTAACCCTATAAACATGTCTTTTGTTATAAACCCAAAGAATATTGAGAATACAGCTAAAATCATTAAAGGTAAGCTCATAAAGATATCACCTTCATGTGCTTGTTTATAGTTTATTAAAGGTCCATTAGGATTAGTTAAGAATGTTAAATACAACACTTTTACAGAGTATAATGTAGTAAACATTGCTCCTATAGTAGCTATTATATAAACAACAGTACCAGAGAAATAATATTGACCATAAGCAGATTCAAGTATAAAATCTTTTGAATAGAATCCTGTCATAAATGGGAATGCAACTAAGCTTAAAGAAGCTATAAGCATTACAGAGTAAGTAAGAGGTAGGAATTGTCTCAATCCTCCATATCTTCTAAAATCTTGATTATCCGCTACAGCGTGAATTACTGCTCCAGCTCCTAAGAATAATAATGCTTTATAGAAAGCATGATTAACTAAATGGAATAACGCTATGTTATAAGATGATAAACCTACAGCTATAACCATCATCCCAAGCTGGCTCATTGTAGAATAAGCAATAACTTTTTTAATATCTTGTTGGAATAAACCAATTAGAGAACTAAATACAGTTGTAATAGCACCTAATCATAGACATAACATTAAAACTGTTGAACTGTATTCAATTAAAGGAGATGAACGCATTAATAAATACACTCCTGCTGTAACCATAGTAGCAGCGTGTATTAAAGCAGAAACTGGTGTAGGCAAATTTGTTGATTTATGCTATATGTAGATCAATGTCTACACTAATACGGCACAAATACTCAACAACTCACGTTGTTGTTCGGACTATATCATCAATTACATTAATTGTTTATGAATTTAATTTTATCTTTTATGATCTCTATACCTGATTCAGTTAAATGTTTTTTATCTTTAACCAGATCATATATTTTTAACCATCTCAAGTATGAAACATGTTTTTTAGTTTTAAGAGGATAATTGTGTAGATAACTTAATATTTTATTAAGTTTACCAAAATTAACTACAGTATTATAACCATTATAGTTTTTTACATGTGTTACATAACCATCTATTAGGTTAGCAAGCAGTTTACTAAATTCCACATCATCTTTTTGAGAAACTACGTATCTTACAGTAACAATATGTTTACCTGTTTTACTTAAATAAGCAGAACTAGTGAAACATCCTTCTGCATCTGTAAATCCAGATAATCATGCATTACATAAATTTACTTTTCCATTTGATTCTATATGTGTAATATTAGTTTTATATTTTAAATTAAAAGCTTCTAATCATGATTTAAACTGAAGTTTTTTATTTTTGGTTATTAAGTTACCATTGAATATCTTTATTATTTTTAAAAGATTATCTTTATCTCTAACTCTATACTGATGAGTTTGGTTTAATTTGCTTTGTACTGTTACGGATCCAAAGCCTAATTCTTTTTTAATATAGAATAGTACTTGTGCATCTACGCTAGATTGTGTTACTTTAAACACTAAATAGCCTCTTTTGTCTATACTAAATCCTCCGTCTCCTTCAGCAAATCCTATTAACCATCATTCAAAAAAATTTTTATCATTTAATGTAATTGCTTCACGTGTAGTCTCTGAAGAGCCCAAGTTAATAACGTGGTTTCCTGCGGATTGTCCCTCATTCTGGGTTTTTCCGAAGCTTACAAAGTAAACAGTGGACCAGAATATAAAAACGGGATGTTCCCGCATATAGTAAAGTTTAAGGAAGGCCCTATTCAAACCTTCCATCGCCATAGGTAATCATACGTGAAGTCCTACTTGAGAACTTTTAGCCATAGCTCCAATTAATAAACATATACCTACAATAGTAACAACATTTTCATTCATGTAAGGAGCTAATGAGAATACAGTTGCATAATCAAGATTACCAAACGCTCATAATATAGCAAACATACCTATAGTTAAGAAACAATCACCTACTCTATTTGTTAAAAATGCTGAAAGAGAACTTTGATTTGCTGCTATTCTAGTAAATCAAAAACATACTAAAAGATATGAACAAACCCCAACACCTTCTCACCCTACAAACATTAATAAATAGTTATTTGCTGTAACTAATATAACCATCATAAATGTGAACAAGCTTAAATAGCTAAAGAACCTTTGATTGTGAGGATCCTCACTCATATAACCTATAGAATAGATATGCACTAAAGAAGAAACTATTAAAACAGGTATAAGCATAGAAACTGTTAATGAATCAAAATGAAATCCTCAGGATACATTTAATGATTCAGAATCAATTCATCTGAATACCTCTATGGATACAGGTATATTATTTAACCCAACTTCAAAGAAAGCTAAAACAGCTAATATTGTTGTAGTTACAACAGCTGTACATGTAATTATTTGTGCTCCTGATACTCCGATTTTTCTACCAAAAAAACCAGAAGCTATTGATCCTAATAGTGGTAAGATAATTATAGCTAGATACATTATTTAAATTCAATACTAATACTTCCTCTTCGTTTTCTCCCTTTTTCCATAGGAATTGTATTCCCTTAGGAAGGATAGGATATTACCATAATTTTTCTATTATGCCTGACTATACCTTAAGCAAATAATTATATAATTATATAATTATATAATTATAAACCAACCTCCATTTAGTCGATGAACTGTTTACCAATATTTCTATATTGATGTTTAGCTGCGGATTATCTATTTCATTTCTTCATACAAACCGTTTTTACCATACAACGAGTCATTACCTGTTCCATTAATCATATTACTATATTAATTTGGTAGATTTGTCTTTAAGATTTCCCCGCATTTTGAAGATTTCGCCTTAATGAGACTAGATAGAGGTTTGCTCTACCTTTTTTGACCTATTTTCTCTCAAACCCCTAATCATCTCCATTATTATTTTTAGTAGCAATCCCCCTTTTGTTTTTTAATAACAAGATTTCTTTAAGACCATCGTCTTTTAAATGTTCTTTGTTTTTAACCATAAAAGCAGCTATTTTAAAAGTACAATAATTTGAGTACTTTGATCCTGCAATATTATATTCTTCAAAAAAAGGTATTACATGGTTAATTATATCATCAATTCTTGTAACTACAAACTCAGCTATTGAACGTTTTTCATATCTAACTACATATCCGCATTTAAAGAAGTCTACAAAACTCTCTAATAAATCTACATTTCTTAAATCTTGAGCAATAGAAAAACGTAATGAAGCATATATATTGTCTTTTGTCTTAGATTTATTAATAGCCATAAAAAAATTAGATTCTCCTGTTGAAAATCCAGCTATTCACGGTTTAGAATGCACAAGTGTATTATAGTTATTTACTTTTTCTTCTCTTATAACAGGAATAGTTTCAGGAAAAGCCTTTTTTAATTGGTCAGATAAACCTCAATTCATAGATGCCCTTTTATTAATTATTTTTTGTATTCCCTCTAGATTAGTATGCTGTTTTTCTAACATTAAATTAATAACATTTTTAAAAAGCATATAATCGGAATATTTTTTAGTTAATAAGGGATAATTATCAAAGTGCGGTATAATTACATTAGTTATATCCTTAATAGAATGAACCCTAAATTAAACTGTAGAATTATTATTGGGTTGGGATACAAGTCCTATACCTCCGAAACATTCCTGTATTTTCAATACTAAAGATCTATCTTTTTTATGCATCTTTAGTTGAATTCTGGCCTGCACATTTCATCCAGTTTTATATCTAGAATTCTTTAGCATTGCAATTAGAAAGGAACTTTCCGCATCAAAAATTCCAGTTATAAATAATGGATCTAAAGAATTTTTACCCCTCTCTCAGAGAGAGAGGGGGTCCAAACCGAGTTAAGGGGTTTAGATGTAGAATAATTTCTTATTCCACTTGGAATGATATTAAGAGCTTTAATGGGTGATTTAGCTTGACTAAAGGATAGATGGATTGATTTAAAAGAGATAAATCTATAAAAAGCTACTAAAATACCTAAACCAATCGCAGACTCTGCTCCGGCTATGGCAATAATATAAATAGCATACGTTTGACCTAATATATCATCAAAGCTAAGTGAGCTAACCAATACTAGAAATGTAATAGCTAATAGCATTATTTCTATTGAAATAAGCATTAAAATTATGTTTTTTCTGTTTAAAACAAAACCCAAAATTCCAATTGTAAATAAAATTAGTGATAAATTCATTGTATAAAAATATAAATTAATGTATGTGTTCTAAAATATCGTATTGTTCATCTATTATACATAAATGTAAAATACTCTACTATTGTATTTTTGTAAGTTAACTTTTTTTTTTAATGGGGGATTTAATAATAATAGGTAAATCCTAAATGAATCTTCTCCCCCGATTGCTGTAGAAATATAAGTCTATCTTGCAATCTTCCAGCTATAAAAAACATTTATCTACTGGGATATGAATATAAGTCTATCTTGCAATCTTCCAGCTATAAAAAACATTTATCTACTGGGATATGTTATACTATTTTCTAAAATGTACCATAAATGGTACACAGCTCATATTTCATAACAAATTAATTTTAAAAAGACAATTGTTTTACTTCCGGTGTAAATTACACTATGTTACCATCAAAAAGGTAAATTAAAGTTGAAACTGAATAATGGATAGCGTCTAATATTGGTGCAGGATATATACCAAATAAAACAGTAGGTATAACTAATATTAATAAGATAGTAAATTCTCTTTTAGTTAAATCCGGTATACTAAAGGTAAACATTTTTGAATACGCTCCACCAAAAGCTATTCTTTGATACATATATATAGTGTATGCTGCAGAGAAAATTATTGAAGAACTTGCAAAAACACCAAATAAAGATGATCTTTCAAATACCCCATATAATGATAAAAATTCTCCTATGAAATTTAAAGATAAAGGAGCTCCACAGTTAGCAAGACATAGTATAAAGAATAATATAGCAAATAATGGCATTACTTGAGTAACTCCTCTGTAGAAAGAGATTACTCTTGTAGAAGATCTATCATATAATACACCTCCTGCACATATAAATAGACCTGGTGAAACTAGTCCGTGAGCCAACCCTAAATTTATAGCACCTTCAATACCTTGTATGCTGTTACTGAACACACCTAGAAGATAAACTGCAGCATGTGAAACAGAACTGTATGCAATAAGCTCTTTAATATCTATTGTTCTCAATGTACTAAGACTAGCGTATACAATAGTAATAACACCAATTAGGAAAATTATATAAGTATATTCCATATAAGCTTTAGGTAAAACAGGTAAAATTAGTCTAAGTATACCATATAAACTCAATTTAAGTACAATAGCAGCTAAAATTATACTTCCTCCTAAAGGTGATTCAACGTGAGCCTTTAAAAGTCATGTATTTAGGAAAATTGTAGGAGTTTTTACAGCAAAAGCTATAAAAATACCATAAAATAAGAAAAGTTGTGTTAAATACATGAAATTTCCTTTAAAAAGAGTATCAAAATCGGTAGTACTCATTATAGATGACATTGCTAATATAGATAATAGTAAAAATAAAGAACCCAACACGTAACTAATATATCCTTAAAAAGGACTTTAGTTTATCTTTAATTTAGGGTTACTTCAATCCACACCGTACTAGACGGTTTAATCCACCCCATGGAATATAATGCAAATTATAACGTTTAGTAGTAGTTATTTGTTAAACAGAACCTCTTTGAAAATTCATATTAGATTTTATTAGCTTAATTTCATTTATACCTTTTTCAGTTAAGTGGTGTTTTTTGGTTAATAACACACCCACTTTTTTAAAATCTTCATAATCTAAGGTTTTAACACCTTTAATAGGAGCTTTGTCAAAAAATGGTATTACTTTACAAGTAATATCCTCTAACTTTGTCACCACAAAATACACAACTGATCTATCTAAATTTAATTCAATTCTACCGCAACCAAAAATAGCGATAAATTTTTTAATAAGTTCAGTGTCTCTACTGTGCTGAGCAATATGAAATTTCAAAGTGATAGATTTACCTAGTTTAGTTGTAGAACTATTACGTATGTAAACAAAAAAACATCCTTCACCACTAGTAAACCCTGCTAATCAATAAGGATCTTTCACATCTTTATCCATAAGTAAAGGTCTGTTTACCGGAGTAATTTAAGGGAAAACTAGTTGTAATTCCTCAGATAAACCTTTATTCATAGAAGACTTAATGCCAAGTATTTGATTAAACCCTTTTTTAGTCAAATGTTCTTTATTTTTAAGTAATGAAATAGCGAACTTGAAAAGTTCTAAATCAGACCGTTTTTGACTAATAAGTGGATATTTTTCAAAATGAGATAAAATTAAATCTAAATCTTTTAAAGATTTTACTCTATATTCTATAGTGGTGTCACCATGTTTCGTAATAGTTCCTACACCAAAATAATCTTTAACCTGAGATAATAAATTAAAATCCTTTTTATGTAAAGTAATTTTGAATATTGCTTTAGTTTGATAACCCATTTTGTAATTACTACTAAGGAATAATCCTATTGCAAAACATCCTTCTGCATCTACAAACCCGGTTACAAATAAAGGGTTTAATTTTATATTAGAGTTTTTTTCTCCAAATATATTGTTTACTTGTTTACTTAGAGTGAGATTATCTCCTATAGATTTAATTGTATGTATAAAAGCTCTTGGTGATAAAAGCCCGCTTACAACTTTGCAGTTATTAGGATGGAAAGGGATTTTTCTCCCTAAAACTGGTTTCCCAGCGACTAGAGTACACCTTACAAAATCTAAATTTCTAGATTTTGAAGAACCATCTACTCGTTGCTCTTTTACAGATAAAGTAACCCTTATCTGATTTAGATCCGCGATCACCCATTTCTATTACTAGAATCTTTAGTGATCTTACCATACCCCCAGTCATTAATGGGGTCAGTAAAAAAGTTTCCTTTTTTACCTTGGTTACTAAAGCTTTAGGGCTTTTCCGGAGTTTGGCTCTTTCACACTGATAAATTTCTCTAATTAATGTGTATAAGAATAAATAAAAACTAGCCTTTACTCTGTTATCTGATCCAAATATTCCTATCAATATAAATAATGGTGGTAAAATAGATTCAAAAAAGATGTAAAAGAGTAAAATATCTAATACTAAGAAAACCGCTAATAATAAAGTTTCTAACAACAGTATTATAATAACATAAGATTCTACATCTTTTGTTATTGATTTTCAATTCGATACTAGTGATATAGGAATAATTATTGTAGTTAATAGAATGAAATATATAGATAAACCATCTACACCTAGATAAAAATCAAAATAACTTATTTCATGATACTCTTGCACAAATTGGAACTGATTTGTACTAAAGTCAAATAAAATAAAGATTATTAATGATATAAAGAAATTTAAGATAGATGTAGTTAACGCTATGAATTTTATATTTCTTAATGAAACACCATTATCCCTATTAATTAATATGGCAAGTACACCTAATATAGGAGTTAAAAGTAAAGATGATAATAACATTGTATAAAACAATAAAAACAAATACCTCTAATTCGTATAGAATGATAATGTACCAGCTATACATTTTTAAAAACACACCGTATATAAAGTAAGGTAATAAACTCTTTTCTGCAATATGGCATATAACTTATGCCATATAACGAATGCTAGCTTTTATAAAGCTATCACTCCACAAATTTTTTATAGACATACATTTTTTCCTTAGTTTTTTTTAACATATGATATATGTAAAAAAAAAATAAGAATATGTAATGAGTATAACCTTTTTACTTTATATTATAATTATGGGGGCTTTATGAAAAATAGGTTCATCTTCTCCTCCCTCTAATTGCTGTGTAAATATAAATATACAGTGCAATTTTCCAGTTAATATCGATTTATTTACTGGGATATGTTATACTATCTGGTAAGGTGTTACCTTTCATAACAAGTTAACGGTAAAATAACCATTATTTTATAAAAATTTAGAGAGAGTTATTACATAGATTTTATCCTACTAATGTTCTAGTATTTTATTTATTACATTACTAGTAATATTTTATTTATTACATTACTAGTATTTTATTTATTACATTACTAGTAATATTTTAAAGATCTAAGGGAGTTGAACCCTTATGAGAATGATTAAGAGTCATACGATTTACCATTGTCAGACCCTTAAGGTATATCTAATAAAAACCTGCTAAAATATGCATTGTTTGATAGTTATTGATATATAATACACAGCTATCTTAAAGTGTGCTATAAGGCTTAGCAATAAAAGAAACTGGTGTAGTAGTATCTACATTATTATATGAAGAAGTTTGTCTACTATCAATAGTTAATGCATTTTTACCTAATTCAAATATAAATCCTAAGGTCAATAGTACAAAAAATACCATCATAATAACTAAACCATAAATATCATTAGTATAACTACTTACACTATAAGGGTATACAAGTAAGATTTCTAAATCAAATAAAAGAAAAAGAAGTCCAAAGATAAAAAAAGAAACACTAAATTGTGTCCTATTTTGACCTAAGAACGAGTGGAAACCACATTCGAAAACACTATCTTTTTCTTGGTAAGGATTATGGGGTGCTAATATTAAATTAACCGCTAATAATATAATAGCTAATATAGGTATAAAAATAATGAAAAAAGTTGTACTTGTCATTTATAAATTAAAAATGATCAATGCTAATATATTAGCTAAACTTAATAATTCTTCAGGTATAAAAATAAATAATGTTATTACTAATGTAATAACTGAAATAGATAAACTTAATGAGGTTGATATAACAATATTGTTTATATTTACATTCACTTTTTTAACGATAGTATTTTTTTCAGTTATTAAACCATCTGCATTAAAATCTTTTAGTTCATCGTTTACTAGGTAATCTGGTTTATCAAAAAAGATTTGTTTTATTATAGCTAAATAATATACAGCACTTATAACGCTTGTTAATATAGCAACTAAGCTCATAAAAATATACCCGTTATCAATTGCTGCACTTAAAATCATCTGTTTACCAAAGAACCCTATTAAAGGTGGTATTCCCGCAAAAGAGAATAAAGTTATCCCTAAACTTAAGGCTATAACAGGATTTATGTAGTAATATCCTTTCAACTGATCAATAAGTTGAATAGGAGAATTATTAACATCCGTTAAATTACCATTGTTTTCATTACTATCCTTTTGTTTTTCATTACTATCCTGTTCTTTTCCAATAATTTTGGTAGAATTTGTATTATCTACATAACAATAAAGAGAGTAACCAATAGTTAATATTAATATAAAAGCATTTAAATTTGAGATAGAATATTGAATTAAGTAGAACATAAACGCTTGTGTTGATTCTACAGTGTGTATACTTAAACCTAATAATATAAACCCTACGTGTGATATTGTACTAAACGCAAAAAGTCTTTTTATTCTAGACTGTGTTAGCCCTACCACTGTTCCAATAACTAAAGATAGAAGAGAGCTAAGTAATAAGCTATTTGTTCAAGAAAAATCTAGATCTAGTATTGGTTTACTTGTATAGTGAACTAATTCTAATAAGAAAATAAAAATAGAAATTTTGGCTATTATAGCTACAAAAGTTGTAACAACAGTAGGAATAGCATCATAAACGTCAGGACTTCAAAAATGGAATGGTGCAGCGGAAACTTTAAATAAGAATCCTACAGCTATAAATAGTAAACTTATGTGTATATAGTAAGATTTATATCAATATAGTAGCCCTGTAAGGTTGTCTTTACTTACATTAGATATGCTAGTTATAATATATAAGCTGTCTAAGTTTGTGGTACCAGAATTTGCATAAAGTAACGCTGTACCTAATAGTATAAAACAAGATGACAATCCCCCTAGTAAAAAATACATAAGACCACCTGAAGTAGCGGGTTCTGAATCTCTATAGATAGTTGATAATAAATACAGTCCATAACTTTGTAATTCTATAGACAGGAATATAGATACTAAATCACTAGTAGAAATTAGAAAAACACTTCCTGTAACAATAAATAAGATAATTAAGGAGTATTCTATTATTTTAAACTGCTCTCCCATTTTATTTAAAAGTAAGGTTCCGTAATAAACTAATTTTGTAAATAAAAGTCTAGTCGGGCTGCTATATTCTTTCAATCAAACTTTTCTAGGGTAAAATGAAGTTAACAATAAGATAACGCTAGTTATTAAAAAGATAAATAGGTGGAAAAAATTTGTAGTAGCTGTAGTATGGAATAACCCACCGAATATTCCTATACCTTTTGCTAAAAATAAAAGAGATAAATTATCATAAGCTATAAAAGCTGATATTAGTAAGATTGTAATCGTTGCTCTAGAGTACAAGATAGATTTGTCTCGTCTTGATGTAATAGCATTAGATAAAAGTAATAATATTAATGAATTTAGTAACATATCAGAATAGAGAGATTCGAACTCCCCTTTTACATTCTACAGGAAGTAACTATTTTCCTTACATTATTCTGAGAAAAATTGTATAGAGGAAGCCTTTAAAATGAATCGAACATTTATCAAAATATTAACAGTATTCCGCTCTACCATTGAGCTATAAAGGCGATTAAATAATGTTATTAGAGGTATCACTACACAAAATATTTATACAAATCCCTTGCGCCCTTATGAGAATGATTAAAAGTCATACGCTTTACCATTAAGCTAAGATCTCTATAAATATATTTACTTACCATCAATAAGTAATAAGAAATAAGTGATTCGAACACTTAACCTGCCGCGTGTAAAACGGATGCTCTACCA